>JABXWE010015681.1:0-31909 GCA_014611495.1 Limonius californicus
TTTTTATGCAAGGAATCTCACCCTGAATCTTTTCGCAATATTAATGATACACCCTGTATAACAAGCCTATTTGATTCCCGTTTATGGTTTCTAATCTTTTCAATAGGATATTTGACTATATGAATCGGAGCCTCATATACATACACCATTACCGAATTTTAGGTACCTCGTTTTTGAGTTACTCAAAGGTCATAATACGCATTTCTGTAACAATCTTAAATATTCACTGTCGCAGTACGTTTCCACGGTGTAAGTATTGGAAAACAAAAAGTAAGTATAGATAAAGACCTTTCCAGCCATTAAATTACCGTTTCGTTTCTTCAAGTAAAAATAGTATTATCAGAGGTAATATAATAAGTGGTATGATTATTACCGATAATTGTTTGGAATATTAATGAATTGTATTCCCAAAGCTGAAAATACAACGAGTCCGCAGGACGAGTTGTATTTTCTTGCATTGGGATTGCCAATGAATTGATATTCCAAAAAATTATAGGTTATTAATCATACCACGAATAATATTTAGGACGACAATATATCGATTTGAAATAAAGAAAAATCGTGTCACCATTTTAATTTGAAGTAATTTACAGAAATCAAAATCAAAAACTAACAACGTGAATACTAAAGAGAAAAATTAGGGTCATTTTATTTTAATTCGTTACAGTTAAAGGTTTGAATATTGAAGGTACACTTTTCGAAAAGAACGCGTGGACACATAAATTTGACGTTTATAATTTAAATCATTATTTTCACTTGACAGTTAGTAAAACAAAAACTAAGCAGGTTTATCACCGTGAAAATACAGCGACAAGCTATATTTTCACTGTAGTTCCGATTCTATTGGCTGAATTTCAAAATTTGAAATCCACTGATTGGTTGTTAAGCAAGGAGATATATTGTCACTTAAATTCGTAAATAAACAACACGTTCTTAGCATGCTATGATTATTATTATCAACTGCACATTCGATCTACGGTATTACACAATTCCAGTTTCAGATGCACATTGAAATAAGAAAATATACGCCATGGTATAAGCTTCGACGAAAACGTTGTAAATGGAACATTCGAAGTAGAAGCGAATGGGAGTTATGAGATGAGATGCGAATCAGCAAAGGTAAATCTCGGGCTCCGAATTTATACTCGTACAATTTTCAATAATTTTATATACTGATATTTTATAACTTATAAGCAAATATAACAGGATTAATAATTTGCACCAGGTATTTTAACACAGGGAAATGCACTTCATCAACTGAGTAAAGATTTGTGAAAAGTATTAATAATATAATACTTACTAATTAATATGAATTGCATGTCGATTTACCAACTTTTTTAAGTAAAGAGATATTAAATTAATATTTTTAGAATTTCTTAAAGTAGGATATAAATAGTCTCGGAAACTTTACTGAGCTATCTCGTTGTACAAACTGAAAGTTGGCCATAATGTATATGAAATAATGCAGGGTTTATAAATAAGCAAAATTCGTAATTGATCGTGGTTGAGAAACCACACATATCATAAGACACCGAAGTGAAAGGATTTAGACTAGATGCAGTTTTTTTCCAAAACCGTAAGTAATAAAAACCCACACGAATGAATAATACGAATGTCAAAAGTCAGGGTTATTGTAAAACTGCGATGATTCTCTTTCTTGTACTCCCCAGGGCTAAATAATTAATTTAGAACTAAAGCTTCGCATCAGATCTACCTGGAAAATTTTTCCTTTGCATGTTCGGTTGAGTGCAGCTGTTAGTCATTGAGTGAACAAGTGAGTATTGTTCAGTAAATTATGTATGAGCTGTAGTTATGCAATGCAAATGCAGAAACGATGAACTTTTCATTTAATAATCTCGCTTCTTGTTCATGCTAGAACATTCAGGGCATAATGAGTTGAGACTGTTGAGATCTCAATCGGAAGTTCCACCATGAAGTTCTTTTTTACAGGAGATTTTCTTGAATAGTCATTATTTTCATATTTTGACTTACTAGTTTTTAAATGTTAATAACTAAATATTTATTTGAGCAGTTTTAAAAGTATTACCAAACTTACGAGAAACATTTTACTAGCATATAAATTTAATTTAAAGGTAGGACTCGAGCAAGGTTATACCACTCCGTTTATGTTTTCCGGAGTTTACAAATCCTATCTTATATCTTCTCTCTGATACTACGGTTTTTAAGCTGCTCTTTTATTTTATATGTGAAAGACAGCTTGTAGAACTCGGATCAGAAACAATTAAAATTCTGTGCTGGTTCCTTTTCATTTGTTTTGCCTGCCTGGATATATTGTATGTTTTCTTATAAAATCTTTAACACTTCCGCTATACAAGGATAGTAGAATGGATGTTGGTCGTATACTTCCTGTTTAAAAAGGAATTTGTTTCCTAAAAGGTGGAAGAGATCAAGAGTTTAGTTGAACGGCATATCTATGCGGAAGGGCACCATAGGACTGTTCTTTGTTTACTTACAAGTTATATTTAGGAAATAATCAGTACATCATACCTATAAAAATGTTCAAATTATCAAATTAACATAAGTTCGGAAATGTTTCCTTGAATGTAACCTTCCACATTGGAACCTGTTTAGTCACTTCCCTGTTGACATCCTTTGTAATAATTACATTGCAACCTTTGCGAATCTACATGTAGTTTAATGATTATTTGGGTTTTGCTTTAATCCTCGCCCGGCGGAAATAATTCCAGTTGCGCGGGAGGCGAAATGGGCCCCGGCTCGTATTATGGTGTTTTCTACATGAATTGGGAAACACCAAAATATCTGTGTAATAGAAGCTTACACATGATCATGTAATTATAATACTTTTATTTGTCACGGCCATTTGCATCTATTCACCTGCAGACTGAAAAAGATATTACCGCGTTAATTCAATTAAAATGCTTCTCACAAACAGCGTAAAAATTACTTCTAACGTGTTTTACATTCTTTTTTTACAGTAACCTGTTAACGTGTCGGACAAATAAATTTAAAAAAATTTTGACACTTATTAGCATGTTTGTTTACATTGACTATACAAGAAGCAAACCTTCCGGTCTCAAGCGATCCGAGTGGATTATCTCAGGTATACCAAGCGTTTCTTTCATAAACTTTATTCTAAAGTATCTTCATAACAGTGCCGAGGAATACACACACACCTAAAACTATGTTCTGGAATACGGTTAAAAAATAATGAAAATCTGGGTTACTTGTGACTCGGTTTCCGTCGCCCGAAGGGTAAGTAATCCCACTAGAAGTATCTGATAAGAGGAGGTTATGTATTTATTCGAAGAATATTCTTGATACCTTTGCACATGTATAGTTTCTCTTAAATACATACTTCATCATCTAAAGGTACACAAACCAATGACCAAACAAGAAGACATCTAGTCATCATTTGCGCTTACATTATCAGAACACGGATGGAATGTTGTATGCAAAGTTAAGCAGAAACAGATATATACTGAAATGCATTTCTACAATTTTTAGTATAACCATTTCAAGTTATATATTTCTTATTCTATAAGCTGGAGATGACTAAAAACAGCTTAACACAGATGCCTAACTTACATATTTATTTCAAAAACGAGCATATAAAGAATTATGAAACGTTTAGAAATCGTTCGATTTTAAGGGAGTTTAAGCCCACAACACAAAATGTAACAAAAATTGTATAGTTGGCTTTAAAATACAGTTTCTGCAAAATTTTAATCATTTTGGAAGGAGTTCCAATTTAGGGCTGTTTATTTTCAGAACTGATTCTTCACATTATGTTTCTAATGCTGTATCTTTCACTCCTCCATCCCCACCAATTTTATAAGTATTTAAAGGAGAACAAGCAAATATTTTCTTCTTCACATACGGTTTAAGCCTTTTGGCATATTCCAGAACAATGTTTATTGATCTAACCAAATCTTCTTTGGTCTGCCTACAGATCTTCCTTCAACTGTATTTGTAAAGTTTCATTGGTATTCTATTGTGGTCCATTTTCATCATATGCTATGCCCAACGTTGCCTCATTTAATAAATTTTTCATTTAGTTGTTCTGTTTTTAAATATCTCCTTACATGTTCTAATCATTCTGCTGATCTCACAGCGTTACGCCCTCTACTTTTCGTAAAAATTTCATTTCTGCTGTTTGAATCCTATTTTTGCCAGTTGTTGTTGTTTTCCACGTTTCACATGCTACCGGTAGTGACATTGTTGCTTTTGTGGCTTGTATATTATTAAATATTAGTTTGGAAATTTTAATGTATGGATGAACATAATGTTGCAATTGCTGTTCATGTTAAGATTATAAACCATAACAGCTATTAAAGAACTCAAAGTTTAAGTGAATCGAATTAGAGATTTTCGAGCTGAAATGCTTCAAACTTTTCCACATACGGCCTTCAGTAATATATAAAAAAGAAATTGAATCAGTTCAGCCTTGTTCCACTTCACTAAATTTAATCAAACACATTAGCGCTAACAATTAGTTAATCAAATACTTTTTATTTTAAAAAATTTGTTATTCTGTGCTTATAACAATTAAAAGCTGTTGCTGTTGACTGAGAGGACAATTTTATATTAATGGGACGTTGAAGTTAGGTATAAACCCAGATATAAACATATACCTTCCACACCTATGGATAGACATTTTGCAAAAACTACTGTTTTGTTCTCCCAAAGATACAAAACTTCACGAAATCAGTACTTTCGTAAATCTACAAAATGGGAAAGCTAGAAAACGTAAGAGTTATCCTGTCCAATAATATTCCTACAACAAGTCAGAAACATTTTTTTTTGTGTAATTTTTTCATCCGCCTAAATTCCCAAAACATCCAATTAAATAATAAAAGTTGGATAAATCTAAACTTGTAAATTAAATACTAGAGCGATTAGAAATTAATCCCATTTTAGAAAGCCATCAAGGTAATTATCGTTCTGCTCTACAACTCATTAAAGTTTTAAAGAATGTTAGCATGACGAGCGTGATTATTTGAAGGTTTCTGGGTAGCTTATGAAGGTATCCGAATTACACACGATCATGTCGTACGAAAGCAAAAACTTTGATTTATAAGTGATGCTACATTTACAACAATAAAGTTGTTTAAAAGTCAGATGACCACAGTGATTCACGTTTTTTTTACCAACATTATTCATCTAGCATATGGTCCATAAATTAATTTGCAGTCGACATATAGGCATTAAATATCATCGAAAAAAAAAAGTGAAATAGGCGTAGAACATTCATAGTTTGCAAAACATTCCGTGGACTTTTAAAATGAGCCGCATGTTTCAAGGCCATTACCTAGTTTGTGACGTCATAGGTGTTTGACACTTGACGTCATCAACGACGTCTTAAATAGAAACATATGATTTTTGGTAAGATTCTATGGATAATAAGTCCCAGAAAAAGGCGGAAAGCCACAACATTAATGTGATTGGTAAATTTTTTCGTTACGTATTGAAAAGTATGAGCGTTAGGGATTTAGAACTTGATTAATTTGCTTACAAATCTTCTATTTTTCATAGAATCCATACTAAAATTTGATTCATTTATTTCAAAAACCTAAGTCTTCGTGCAATCAGTGATAATGATGTGAATGCGAAGAATGATTAAAATTGTTAACGATGTATTATAAATTACTACAGTTCTAAACCTTCTATTATCTACCCTGTTCTCTAGTCTAGAGTATTGTAGAGCGAGAAAGTTTTTGATTTAATAAACACTTCATCCGCATATACCGTACTTTCCTCATATTCCAGAAATTACAGCACATACGTCCAGTTCTTAATTAAATTGAGGCTGCTCGTTCTTGTTATTTTGCACAATACCAACATTTACCTCAATCAACATTTAATATCTCATTCGAAAACACCTTCAATTTTGCTCTATCATGGTCTAATGATAATTGGAAAAGTGTTCTAAACAGAATGTTCTAACGTTTATTTTATTCAGCGTTGGTTTTTATTTATAAAATGTTGTTAATTCTAAAAGCAGAAGACAATTTTCTGTCATTTTACTGATGCAAAATAATTGTTTAAGAAATTATACCATTACGCAAAAATTCCCCCGAGTCATTTTGTTATTTTTAGAAACCTGCATTTGACCTCGATTTCGTGTTGAAGATGTATTTAATGTTGTTATTGTTCTACACTTTTAAAATATTAATACTAACAAGTTTTACTTTAGATTAAAACTGTAGTGCTAGTGCTTAAAGTAGCGTGTCAAATGGGGGCTCCAAATGGTAAATTTGTTTACGAATGTATTGTAATAAAAAAACATTAATTGTAGGAGATAAATAAATATGTGACTTTTAAGATTCCAAGATGTTCTTTTAAGAAAGCGAAGTTATAGGAAAATTCGTCGATTGAAAAATATTTTGGTAAACAATTCAGAGAAGGGCGAGACATAACTTTGAATATCTATTTGTTAAGAGAATGTGTTTATAAATTTAGTAATGGTACAGCTTGTGCTTAGATTACTGGTTTTGCAAATTAAAATATCCTCCATGTGATCCGCAAATTATTAATTTTTGTTAACAACAACCGATTGCTAATAATAAACGGCGCTCGTTTATTTTCGGCAACTTATCATCTGCTCTATAGGCTAAATTCACGTCTCTGTTTGCATCGCTTATTACAAATAGTTAGAATAGAAATGAGTTAGCTGCTGCCAACCAGCCTACATGCGCGAGAGAGAAAGAAAAATGCATTCAAACAAGGTAACTGCTCGTGGACGTAAACACATTTAGGAAAAGATTGATTACATAAACCGAAGTCATGATTCTTATAAACGACGTTCGTTAAATGTAATCGTACACGTCCGGCCCGTTCTTCGCAAAAGTGATAACAATACCGGAATGATAACGTTATCCCTGATTTAAATAAGCAGAGTGCACTCCAATATAATTACAAGCTTCTAATTTAGAGTACATACATTTTACTGTTTTATTTTTGTTTAACTTTTTGTACTTTCGGTGTTGTAAAATCTAATATGATTATTAAAGTGTTGAAATTAGAAAAGTAAAGGTTTCGAATTTCACATCAACTGGTGCAATTAAATAACGATTAACAAAATTTTTGTTGCATCAAATTTAGGAAACGTTAATATCCTTGTAGAAATCATATCCGTTACATTACTACACTTTTTGCCACTACAACCTTTAGAAAAATGGCTACGAAAGTGCAAGTAGCATTACATCATCTTATTATAATTGCATAATTACACAATCGTCTAAGTAACTACTAAAAAATCCTAAGATTGCGAATTCCTTTTTTATCTCAAATACAATCTAACTGGTTAAATCTACAATATCATTACATAACTAAAATTGTTCCCAAAAAGAAAAGGCAAGAATAATTCCCCAACTACTAAACATTTCCGCACTGTAATTTCATCCATTAGACATTCGTAAAGATTAATCATCGTATTCTAAAAACCCAAAGACAGCCTGGGGTGTCTCAAGCGTGCTAGCCTGGAGCAGTTATGCCAGACAAGTCGATACCCTACAAATTGGTCCATTCGCTTGGAATGGTGCTTTGGATATTCAAATTGGTTCACTGACTTTCGAGTAATTCGCAGGGAAGGCTTCGCAAATTTCGTTTGGGTTAAAAAAGCCGGAATCGTTTTTTTCTTAACCGTGAAGGTACAGAATTTCGTAAGCCTTGCGGAAGGTTATTTTAACAAAGTCTGGTTAATACTAGATTGCATCGTCAATGACAGTTGGAAATGCTAAGATATCAACGAAAGCTGACATGCAAATAACTGTAATTAATTTTACTGTTGGGTATTAATTCTCAGGGTAGTCAATAAAACGCTTACGAACAATTGTTTGGAATTAGTTTCAGCGTATAAAAGTATATAAAATGAATTTAATCCGAAAGGGCATGCCCTTCACGAGAAAAGAGAGGTTAGGAAAATATGGACTAAATATTTAATTATATCTTTCTCGTGTTTCATCAAATTATCTTCTAACGAAGTTAATTTAAATTAAACATTTAAGCACACAAAATTGTGAGCCGATGGAATATAGAAATACATTTTTTATAGAACTATAGGATTTATTTAATTTTTACCTAAACAATGACATTTTTCAGAAGTTCTTCTCGGTTTTATTCCACAATATGAGCAAATGAAGTTTTTTAACGTCAATATCTGTTATTTTCCAGCCAATCTTAATAGAATTCTATCTCGGATATTTATACATAAATTGCAGTTTTATGTGAAGTTAAACACAACTTTTTTGTTAAGTTAGACACGTTGTATATTTCCTGCCAATAAGGTTTTAGTGCTAATCGGTTCAAGTTTTAAAACAGTTTTTCTTTAAACAGAAGATTGATTCACCACACAAAAGGCTCTGATACTTATACAAACGTTAATTTATATTTAAAATGTCGTTTAGTTGTTTAAACATTGGTGTATTAATTGCCCAGGAAATAAACGATAAACCTTTAATCACCTAAGATAACCATGGAATTAGTGACATAAATTAGATGTAGAACAAACGACAAACTAATTAACAAAATAATTACTTTTATTTAAAAATAACATTCTATAGCAACCATTTTTAATATTTTGTAAAGCAGAAACTGGCGAAACTGGTAAAATTAAAAATTTGTAAGATGGGTATGTAAATTTGGATATACAAGGCGTTTTATTTAATTCGGCCGTTTTCTATTACTATTTTAAATATTTTATGAAATAGACCATAGGAACTGAAATAGATGAATGCTAAATAAATATAGAATATATAGAAAAATACTAATTGCTTCCATTTCTGGTTAAACCACAATTTTAAATTTGATGTTAAAAGTAAAAAAAAATGATTATTCTTACAACGCCTTTATATATTAGTTGGTAATTTACAAACTATCAAAACTAGCTTACCGAGAGTTGCAATATTGCAAAGAAACAATTATACTGCTACTACCTGATAACAAATAGCAGGTTTGCTAAATAACAAGTTACTGCTTTGTTGATTGTTTTCTGTTTTCGTTTGTTAACGAAAAGGTATAAATTCACACTGCAATCTGAATTTACTCTATTAGGTAAATTTGCCAAAGTTTGCTTGTTAGTGTTTAGAATTAACATTACTACAGATTTCATGACCAACTCGACCAATTAGAGGTTTACTAGCATAGACAGGGACATATTTGAAATTAAAAACTAAAATGTCGTTCATTATTTATAAAAATTTTCAGAAGTTGATTAATAATAAATTTTACATTTATTTGGGGTCAAACACGATTCTACTCCACCCTGTATATTTGTCGCTAGTATATTTCTGCTCGCCATTCTTATCACTGACGCCAAAATGTTTACAGCAGTGGAACCTAGTTTTGCTTCTAAAGCTTATCACCCACGACAGAGAGTAAACAAATACTTTTTTATAATTTCCTGCATTTTACTTAGTAACATTTAGATAAATATTTGTTAAAGCTCGTTCCTGCTAATCTTAATTTATGAATTGTTATAGAATTTCGTAAACAAGTCAGAATATCGCTCAACAGGTATTGCGAAATTTTGCCCTAATTTGTAATTTAAAGAATTTTCATAACTTGCAAGAAGAACTTCCACTGTTTGAAAAATGTAAAATGCTTGATTTTTTTAACATACTAAATTGAATTTCTTGTGGTCTTCCGTACCATCGCTAATACATTATAATTTTATATATAATTATTCAAACAAATACAATTTTAATTTAAGATAAACTTTGAATAATTAGGAACTAAACTTTCCGCAAATTTATAAAAATCAAAACATAAAAGAATTACTTACCGCTTCTCCATTTTGTAAATTCCTGTCGAAATCCCCTTTTCCCGGTTCGAACACGGGGTTGTCAAATCCAAATTTCTAAAACGAACAACAAAACAATAACTTTACTGCTACAAACATTTTTTAGTATTAGCACATAAAATTTATAAATCTCAGCATTAAATACACGCGATATCAAGCACAACGTGCAATTATTTTTCTTTTGGATGCAAATTCCGCGAATGTACCCAACAGTCACGCTTTTTATGAATGAGCGAGTTTCATTCTGTTACATAAACGGCAAAAATGGCTCGAAACGAAACTTTTGTGCTGCAATTTCGCGAGCTCGTAACGAAACTTTCACAATCAAAATAAAATTTCGCACCTCTTGGTAGCTCATGGTTTCGGCGTCTACCTGTCTTGGAGTGTACAAGGCGACTATTCTGGCCGGAGCAAACTGTCATACCTGACATACAGGTGTGTTATTGTTACCTATTAAGATAAACCTATGTCTAATTTGCTAATTTGTTTATAACGATGGAGGGGCGAGCACGAGTCACGGCATGAAATTCCTTGTGTGTGGATTGTTGCTATTTTATGGCTGGCCAGTTCGTGTGTGAAATACTGGTTTTCCCATTAGTTGCAAGAATTTCCATTTTCTCGATAGGTAACTTTAATATCCGCTATGTCGCTATTGTTATTTTAATGTACTATAGTAACACCGTGGAAAGTACTGATGCCTTTAAAAACCCGTAGTATATACATGCTTTCGTCATTTAAAATTGACCAAGTATTTGTTCTACAGCCTGTTCGAAAACTGACCACTAAAACTCGATGGTGCTTTTTCGGAGGATGTTACGTAGAAAGATAATTATTGTGAATTAATTAACTTATTAGCAGTTTTTATGGATTTTGAAAACTCATTTTCTATTAAATGTGTGATCAATTACAAAACGCAAGTTGCCTCTTATGTCTGTTAGATTTATGATTTTAAAATTATTTGTTAATATTTATTTATGCTTAAAAAGTTTAAGTCTAACTGCTTAAATTTGTTGCAGAAAAAAATATTTCAAAGTGTGTGCCTGGACTTTCCTTGTACATTCGCTAGTGATTTTTAAGTAGCTATTGTTTAACTTGCTGCAATAAAATTTTGAATAAATATAAGGTTGGCTTATTCTTCTTCTGTGTATAGGCTAATGGCCTCTTAATTATTTACAATGAGTAGATTCTGCGAGCCTTCTTTGGGTGTATGCCGGGCAGGAATCCAACCTAACTCATCAAACGGAGACGGGAAGTGCCACTACATGGAAGCGATTATTAAAGATGTGTTCGCATGACAACCGGGACCGACAGCTTTACGTGCGCTCCGAAGTACGAAGCATATGCCACTATACTGGTCCAGCCATCCAAGTACTGACCAGTGTGAACTGTGCTACACTACGAATACCATTTGATCGACGTTCACGGTGGTGCGTTATAAAACCGATTATTTGTTTATTCAAACACAAATAGTTACATACATTAAATTTAAATTATTTAAAATCACTAAGCGTTTGACTTTTAATGCTTAGAACATAGACCTCGAGCACTTCCAAGATTATAAAGTTTCCAAGTATAAGGATTATCTTTAAATTTTGCACCCGGAAATTTTCTTATGGCCACAGCTATTTCGGATATGTTGTTGGCCTCGTTGAGGACAACAACTTTTCCTTAAAGCACTTTCCTGTATATCCGCTCGGCCGCCAGAGGGGTCCAAAGTCGAAAGACAAATCGACGTCCAGCAAGTGTCCACGTCATCGCGGGTCAGTCGCGAGCTCTATTTGTTCGCGTAAGTTCGGCGTATCGACGGCCGACGAAGGCGGTTCTAACATTCCGGAAGAGGGCGTAGGAGACGCCGAAAAGAAAACGTAAAAATCTGCATAAAAATTTAGCCGGTTACGGAAAATTTTTGAAATTCGGGTGAATGCTGACGGAGGCGGGGGCCGCTCGGGGTTAGAAAGGGGGTGGTGTCCCCAGGGAGGACCCTACGGCACCCCCGGTGGTTTTCTGATAAGTCCACGTCTAAGCCGATTTCGGAGACAAACGACGTTCGTGTTCGGCGATATCGAATCATAATCTGCGGCCGA
Source organism: Limonius californicus (assembly GCA_014611495.1). NCBI lineage: Eukaryota > Metazoa > Arthropoda > Insecta > Coleoptera > Elateridae > Limonius > Limonius californicus. Next base: position 11,866 of record JABXWE010015681.1, read on the forward strand.
TTCTGCATCTGGTAGGTAACTTTTGACGGCCACCACGAAAATCGTCTCAAACAAGGCCCACGGGCCGCAACCCAGATCCAGTCGGTAGGCCGGTATGGGGTCGGGAGGGGTCAGTGGGGGCGGCCAGTGCGATTGGCGTCACAGGAGCCTTAGAAAGGTCTACAATTTTCTTCACTAATAGCTCCAAAGCATCTTTCCACAATTATTTACAATTTTAATTTAATCCCCTGTAAACAAAAATGAGATCAATTTAAAGTAAACATTAATTCAAATAATAGGTTCTAAACTTAATTTTGATAATTTCAGTAGTGTAAAATTACCTTTCCTTGGATCCTATTTCCTCACATAACCCTTGCTTCCTCTTTAACTGTTTCATTATTATCGCTTGCACAGAACTCTGCGTTGTTGGATTCCCATTAAAATACGTTTATTCGATAAACTTACGATCTTACATTTCATTTCTAATTTTAATTGATTTATATTGTAATATAAAGCATGTATGTTTGTATTTGGCGGCTAATGGTCGTCTATTATTGATAATAATTAGAGCAGGCGGCAATGTTTGATATTAAAATACAAATAAACAATCGAATCCAGTTACAGTTGTTTAAGCGTATTAGTGTCAAGTCGAGGTTGTATGTTCTATTGAATAAGCTTTTCTGTTTTTTAAGCTCTTTTCTGTTCTTTGGTTTTTTATTCATATGTTACATTTGTGTTCTTAGTAATAAGCAACAATGCAGAGAAACCATTTAACAATAGAACAAGGAAATTTAGCCATTGCTATGCACCAAAGAGGAAATCGTCAGGTCGGCATTATTGATATGTAAGGAACCACGCAGAGCGTAATTTCACGTACCCTTTCGCGCCTTGGAGAAAAAGGTACGACTGCATGAAGGCCTGGAAGTGGATCTTTTCTCATTGCAACACCTCGTGAGGATCGACTTCTGGTAATGAATGCAAGAATGCACCCCTTTTCAACTGTTCAACATCTACAGCAAGCGCTCCAGAATGCCACAGGAAACCGAGCCTTCGACCAAACTGTGAGAAATCGATGGTTTGAGGTAGGACTTACTTCACTCCACCCCCTGAGATCTCCTGCAAGAACTATGGCTCAACGAAGACACCGAGATGGAGTGGTCAAACGTAGGCTTCAAGAAGCGACACCGTGGGATGATATACCGTTTTCGGACGACATTGTCTCAGCAATGATAGCCCCGGTCAAAGAATATATCGTAGCGTTGGAGATCGTACCTTACCTATACCCAAGCAATCGTTGCCTTTGGTGGTGGTGGTCTTATGGTATGGGCTGGAATTTCTTTAGGGTGGCGTACTGACCTTTATACTTTTAATGGTACACTCACGAGCCAACGTTATGCCCAAGAGATCATTATAAACCATGTTCTAAACCGTCGCAACGCTGTTGGGCGAGAATATTTTGTTTTTCTTGAAGACAACGCAAGGCCGCTTCGTGCTCGAGTTGTTTTGAGACGCTTCGAGGTGAGGAAATAAACCATCTTGCTCTTCCTCCGCTATCTCCAGACCTCAACTCCATGGAGCATCCATGGGACCTTTTGCAGAGACAGCTGGATCATCACAATCCAAGGCTGACTACTGTGCAACAGCTCAGGGATGTATTGCCGGTACTGTGGCATCAAATTCCACAAGAACATATTGATAATTGCATTGAGAGTATGTTAGAGGAGGTGCGATGCGGTATTAGAATTTAATAAATTTAAGTTAAGTGAAAGGAGACAATAAGGATTGTCATTATAATATTGTTAAATTTTTTCTTTGAACGTACCTTTGCTGTAGATCAACTAAAATAAATATTAAACATCTTTAATGAACTGACAGAGGAATCCTCTTCGTAATAGCAAAATTAATTTAATCTACTAAAAATTACTATTATTTACATTCTTTGGTTTTATCAAATGGAGTTTATATTTACCAAATGCTACAATTTATACATCAAACAACTTTATGGAACATTCCAATCAATAAACAATCTGTGAAGAGGTATTGCAAAGTTTATTACTTAGCTCTATGAAGATAGAACGGCAGCGAAGTTTCAAATTTCCTAGGGATTATGCCGGGAAGTATTCAAGCAGTTGTATGTTCAACCTTTATTCCAAGAACAAGGAGCAGGTCTGCCAACAAGTTTCTACCATGAATTTTCCAAACATTGAACTGTGTAAAGGTGGGTGAGTTTGAACTTTCATTTATTTTTCATTTACCTAAGTATTGCTGATTTATTTCATTTGAGATTGATATTTGGTTTTTATTTTTAAGGAAAAAAGGAAGTACAAATAAAGGGGTAACCATTTTTTCTGCGTTGCAATACGGGACATTGAGAGATGGGGGGGGGTTAATTTTGTAAAAAAATTGCACTTATTCAAACAAATACAAATACAATAAGAAAAATATCTAAACCATAAATAATTCCAACGAATTATTAGTTTTAATAGTAGTTAAGTTTTACAACGGAATTAACCTTTTTAAGAAGTTCATCGCTTGAAGTCTTCGTAAGTATTGCACTTGAAATTGCATTTTGTTATAACCATTGCTTTTACAGTATCAACATTCACTTGCGATTTATCTGCTGTCCACAAATTACTTATAATAGAAAACATTCGTTCGGTAGCCGCATTAACTAGTACCAGGTAAACAAAGCTAGAACTCTATAATCTTTGTGAGATGAACACAAGGAATATGATTTTCGTTGTAATGATTGAAAATTTGAACCCAAAGCTTATCGTTAGGGGTTTCTTCGTTGTTCTATTGTTGTTCAAAGTTTACGTATCCTTTCAAATACGAAATTTCGTCGAATAATTCATTTTCCAGTAAAAATGAGTAATTCCCTCAAATTGCTTACCCCATAATTCTAGATAAGAAACAATATTCGTATAAAAATGTATAATTTGTTTAATAAACCATTTTTGTCTACATTTCCATTTTCAATTAGATTAATTACAATAGTGTTTAACTTGGTGGTATAAATGTAGAATCGATTCTTTCTTTAAATTTAAAAATGAGATCACTAATTTCTTCTGAAATGTCAACAATTGTATTTTTCTCTTCTTCCGTTCATTTTATCGAATTGTGAAATACTGCTGCTTGTGTTTGAAGGAACTGAAGTCAAAGTGCGGCCTGTTCATTTGAAAAGAATTTTTTTAAAACTTGAATACATCAATTGAAAGCAAATATGATTTTAAAGTATTAAATAATTGTAACACTTCCAACTGCGGGTAGTAGAGCTAGCCATCTTGTTTTGGATATCCCTAATAATTGCTTGTATTCTACCTCTGTGTCAGTATAAAATTGCTTCAGATTTTCTACTTGAACCATGTAAATATAAAAGTGACTATAATTTTTGCCAATTATTCCTTCAATGTCTAAAGGAAGCAAATCTGCCGCAGTTTGAACTGCATTGTGGATTATGTTTGCTACGCAACCTACTCCAATTATTGGACGATTTAATTGATTATTTAACCGCGAGAATACATTGTTTGTTCCGTTTCTATTAACACCTCCAAAATTCGAATTTCTATTATCTACACAACGTTTGTGGGACTCAATGTGTTGTTCAACGTCGTTTCGTCCGCCGTAAGTAATTAAAAATGTGGAATTGCACCGAATGCAGAGAACATTACAATCTATTTTTTCCGCTTTATAAATGGAAATTCTTTTGCAATACCATCATTGAATTTACTAGCTCTATTCTTGTCCGCCATTTGGGAGGATTCTAAAAAAATTAAATTTAGAAAATTTAAGGAATTGTGTTAAACAATAAAACTACTATTTAAATTTACTTTAACTGTTTTTCCTGTTTCGAATAGGTATTGTAGAAAGTACCTTTTTTTTTCACACGTTCATACTACCGTTCCCCCCCCCCCCGGAACCGCTTTCGCATTACTTCAGGGGGGTGCGGGCGTCCCTTACACACTAACCATTCATGCAGCATGCACCCTAAACTTAACTAACTGAATTGCGGTCGCCCCAGCGGGGACTCGAAACCACGCCGGAACAAGCGCAATTCAGTGTGACCTCGAGTGGTCAATGCGTTCTCGCACTCGACCACCGCGGTCCCTATTGTAGAAAGTACCTACAGCTTCTTTTTCTAGCCTCTAAAAATACTTACCGGTAGCACTTGATTTAGTTGATGAGATATTATGCTAAATCCAACACTTCATTAAAAAAAAAATGCTTTGCAATTAAAATACAGTACTATTAATTTATAGAACAATTAACGAAACAATGAAAAACAGTTTCAAGAGTTTAGGAATATCGGTTATACATATTATAACCACTCCTATGATGCAAACTTCAAGGCGAACAAGAGCGCACGCACACTTGTTCCGAATAAATGCGGGTGCGCACTTGGTCGCATAATGTCCAATGCCGCCAATGCAAAGCACCGAAAATAATACCCGTACGTGGAAATACTATAGAAACTAAATTTATTGTGAGAATCAGAATCTTTCATCCCTTGGTGGTTTAAGGTTTCGAGATCCAACGGCGGTAATTCTGAAGTACAGCATAACCTTGGGATTTTATTATTAGCCTGCAACATCCCATTGTTGGGCAAGGGCCTCTCCCATAAGGAGGGTTATTGGTTTTAAAGAGTAAAATTATTTGTTGTAGAGATTGCCCTGTTTGTACAACAACTTGTAAGAGCAAATTTAATTGTACCTTAATAAATACAAAGCAAATTATCTTTATTAGGGGTATTTTATCATTGTATCGGTTGTAAAAATATTAATTGGCTTTTTCTCTAAATGGTCCTATAAGTTCCGAATTCCGAAAACCATGGTTTCTGAAATTCCTAATAGAACTGCTAATTGCCGCTTCTTTAATACTGCATCTTTCAGTGCTAAACACTTGGTCTTTGAATGACATCTGAAGTGATGTCTTCAATAGAGTGATCTTGACAGATATCATCATCCAATGATTTTCAACCACGTTTAAACAATTTTGACTACTTGACATTGTTGGCTTGGAAGGAGAATCATTCCCGTACATAGCCAACATATCTTCAAGGATTTTTATTGGATTTATTCCATCACAACTCATATCCTCCATCAAACTGTAGCATGCGAAATGTAAATCCTCCGTCGCATATTCACCGAGAACATCCTGGTTGATACAATTGTTAGGATAATAATAAAAGTAGATGAAGTGCCTCTTCACCTAAAATTTTCATTCAACTGCAAATATTTATTTAAATTACATAACAAATAAACATAACATAACTTATTTATCGGCATTACACCTATTAGGAGTGGTTTATTTATGGTATATATACTCGTAGATACAATAAGCTTAGGGAAAACAAACACATTACATTTTTTCTGGTCCCCTTGTATTTAAAATTTAAATTTTAAATACAGTTCGTCGAGCGTGAACACAGTGACCATCAAAAATCAATCATTCGTGCAATTGTAGTGAAGAGTCAGACTCAAACGTAGTTTAACTCTGCACTTATACTTCCGTTTTCATGGTAACGGGAAGAGTTCAGTGGCAATCAGCCGCTGAACTACATGTTCGGGTTTGACCGTTGGTTTTTAAACGATTTCCACAATTTTGAATTCACACTTTTAGCTGTAGTATTTAATGATATTTTCTCTCTCACTGACATATTATTTTATGTTCTCCATGTGGATATTAATTTTTGTGTTACAAAAATAAATACACCTATTGAACTATTAAAGAGGAAAAGGAATGACGATTTAATTGATACACTCTTCGAAAAGACTAAGGAAATGGAAATAACATAGAATTTTTGTTTTATGAAGTAGGTACTGGATCACATTGTAATGGAAACGGAAGTAAGGTTTGAAGACTGCTCTAAGTTACAATTCATGCCTTTGGCTGATACTACGAAATTCGAATAATAGGATTCGTGTTTTCGGTCTAAAGCATTTGAAAGTTTAGGTCAATTTTTTGGCAAAATATTTGCAAAAAGTCAGCGTCTTAAAAACGAATTAAATCTTCGTTATGCCGATGAAAGTTACCACAATCTACAGACCCCAGAATTAATACAAAATCACAATGACAACAATGAATGTTTTACGGAAGCCTACAAATTGTTTTGCCTCATATAAACTATTCCGTCGACAAGTGCATCAGTGGAAAGAAGTTTTTCTTGCCTTAAACGAATAAAAACGTACTTAAGAAATGCAGTATCTCAAGATAGGCTTCCTTTTTTTGCAAATCAAAAAGACTCAAAAAGACTTAATAACAAATAAACCATTTTACAAAGACATAATAAATAATTTTGCTGCATTAAAGGACAGAAGGATAGACTTGGTCTGCAAAAACTAGGTAAGTTGACAGTGAATTATATTTTTTCTATTTGTTATTGTTAGGGTTATTATAGTAGCACTTCACATATGTCTCTACCCGCGAGAGCAGCCACTGTAAATTTCATAAATATTGTGAAGAATTAATGTACCAATTCAAAAAAGTGATAATATACAGTGTTCCATTTGCAAATATTTAGAAAATGCTCTTGAAAGTAAATTACATTTGCATTGGTGTAAGAAAAACCATGTATAATTAAATTAATATTTGATGATTATGTAGTATTAGTACATCACTTGGCCGCACAACTGCGAAATATGTATTCTAAATTAATTGTAATACTCATGCACCAAATTTGTTAAACCTTGCGCCGACCAAAATTTTCACAACGTCCCATCCAAAATCTAAAAAACCGGAAATGGCTGTAAAGATAATTTTATGTTGAATTCAAAATTGCAAAAATATACAGGGTGCTCTATTTAGAAAATAATACTTTGAAGATGCTCCGCTGTAGCAGTACATTTAAAAATATCTTTATAAGGTGTGCATTTTGGCACTAGGTCACGTTAAGAAAAAGAAAAATTTTCAAATCATTTTAGTAATGCCAATATTGGACTTTGACGTATTAATGAATAACCCTGTATAATTTAATTTGTCTAAGTGTACGTGTAACCTTTTAAAAATGCGTAACTATTTCCTAAGTACTTAAAGGTTCGCTCTTTCGGTCTTCTTTCGCAGAGATTGGTTAGATAATGATCGCCTCTGGTATAAGTGAACAAAATTTTCCTATTAGAATTGGAAATTGTAGTAGTTTTATAAATAAAAATTTAATGGATGCAATGGATGCCGAAATAAAGCAGGGATATTGAATTAGTATACAGAAGCTTAGCTAAAAGCATGTGTTTTCTCATTGATAAACTTAATAGTGATATTTTGATAGATTAAAGGTACCTTAAAGCATATTAATTCACAATTGCAAAGCAAGGCCGATTTGTTATGGGTTTGTACAAGTAATTATGAATATATTTGAAATTCTGAGAGTAGAAAATTAGATTCGTGCAGTTACTAATTGGTTAGCGGTAATGTCATACATTTATTGTTTACGAACTACGTAGAAATGGCGCATTTGTCTGAAAAATTCACTTAATAACGCTAATTAGTCGGGAATGTTTTGCGTTTGTTTATATAATATAGTTGTGTTGGTCCTCATTGAATAATTTTGATGAGCAATTTGCACTTCCTCATGTGTTAAATTATTACTTTCCTAAAGGTGATGACGCTAGTGGAAGTGCTTGAGATCATTCGATAATTTTTGTACTAGTTGTGTAGTTAAAGTAATTTGAAAGACAAATTACTGTAATTATACATTGTATAAGAATTTCAATCCTTTCAGGCAGTTTTAGACTTTGTTTTTATGTAAGTACAATAACATCAAAACAATTGTTTCTTACCAAATTCTTTTCAATTAATATTTATTGTTGCTACTAAAGCTTACTACCATTATACTTAATTTATCAAAACATTTTTATTGTACTAGTTAGAAGTATATCTAAATTTCAAACTGCAGTTCTTCAATTAAAAAAAATTGTTTAGATTTCCACGTAAGCACACCTCTCTCTTTTAATTTATAATGCCATTCTCTTAAAAAATACCCTATTGTTCAGCTTATAAATTCTAAACCTTCTTTATCTAAACATTCGAGCGTGCTTTGCAACTAATTTAATTATAAAGGCAACTCAAGATGTTTATAACTAATAAGAACAAAGATGCTTTTATGGCGCATAATTGTCTTGTCATAAAAGTGTACACAAAACATTTACTGTCTCGTAATTACCAACAATAATTAGCGTAGTATTCTGCTGGTTATCGACACTTTAGTCCAATTTCTTTGCTGCAAAATAGTTCTATTTTTTTCCACAATTTTTTAGCCAGAAGATAGCAATTATCCTTTACGGAATAAAATTAGCAGTATCGGCTGAAGGTTTCAATATATCAACATTCACCAAAACGTACTTGTTTGGGATTTTGTGTCTATAAATAAAAATACTGAAGTGTCAAGGCCGTTTGAGTCTTCCCAATAAGCTGTCGAAGTCGTTCAATTTACAAAAAATATCACATACGTGGATCGTGCATTTAAACATAAGTCGGCAAGATAAAACGAAAACTTTGATCATACGAAAACTTTGCTCCAGACAATGTAACCTAATAACTAACTATCCACTGTTAACAAAAATTCTGATAAGCTAAATAAATAATCGATTAGGTGTATTAAAACTTACATATGTATCAAATTAGTAGTACAGCACTAAAATCTCTTAGATTAGGACTACCGCAAACAACACCGGACGTTGAATTAAACTAATCAAGCAATTGAATTTTATTATTAATGCAGTAAATGAAACGTAGGATAAGAAAAACGTTTTACTGCTTTATTATGTTTTTATCTTTTCATATCAAGCAATGCTTAATGGTTTAAAAACTCATGATCAAGATCATCATCACTGTGGCACTAAAATCCACTGCTGGATATGTCTCCCCTAATCGTTCCATTATTTCCCATCTTGTGCGATTGTTATCCAGTTGTCGGTTGCTCTTCTCATGCCATCGGTTCATCGGGTATGGGGTCTCCCTATTCTTCTTCTATCTTGGCGGGGTCTCTACTCGATGATCCCCTTTGTCTATCTTCCGTTACTGATTCTCGCAACATGTCCTGCCAATTTTCCCTTGAAGTTGGAGATCTGATGGACTATGTTGCACACTACGGTTTTCGCTCCATATGTCTGTACTGGGAGAAAACATTGCTGGTACACCTTTCGTTTGAAGCTAATAGCTGCTGAACATGTTCCTTAATTTGCCATATGCTGCCCATGCCAAGCTTATTATTTTTTTGTAATGACTGCATTTGGTTATCTCTGTTGATTCTTATTCCGTGTCCCAAACACTTATACTCTTTCACTTCTTCTCGGGTTTGATTCTCGATTTTCATATTTCTCCCAATTACTAGGTTCATTATATTTGTTTTGTGATTGTTTATTTTTAGTTCGAATTTTTATGTCCTAGATCCCTGAGAAAATTAAGCTTTATGCTATACCAAGAAACCCTAAAAAACTTCACTCGAAGATGGGTAAACCCTGAAAGTTGTCGTCATGCAAAGGCTGCTTATACTGCACCGTCGCCAAAGACAGCCAAATTTTGTGTGCAACTGTCCCGAAAGAACCTACGACTAGTTGGAGGTATCTTATCTGGGCACTGCATCCTGAATCAATATTGCACAGGATGGGACTGGCGGACATCCCAAACTGTCGAGGATGCAACGGGGATAACAAGACGGCAGAACACGTCCTGTGTCACTGCTCAGCTCTCGCAACAATAAGAGGATCCATGTTGGGAGACTTTTGGCTTGATATGGCCGAAATCAGCGACATACCAGTTGCGGATGTCCTCAAGTACATCCAAAGGATTAGATAGCTTGGGTGATGCCCAAATTCGGGAGCTGCTAGAGAGGCAGCACGATAGGCCCACCTACGTGACCTAAGTGCACGTAAAGGAACTCACCCTCCTAAATCTAACAATGACAATGACAATAAGGTAGGGGTCTCCTTCTTCTTCTATCTTGGCGGGGTATCCATTCGATGATCCTCTTTTTCTATTTTTCATTACTGATTCTCGCAACAAGTCCTGCCCACTTCCACTTCAAGTTGGGGATTCGATGGACTATGTCGTACACTCCGGTTTCCGCTACATATGTCTGTACTGTGAGAAAACATTGGTGGTATACCTTTTATTTGAGGCTAACAGCTGCTGAGCATGTTCCTTAATTTGCCATATGCTGCCCATGCCAAGCTTATTCTTTTTTTGTAATGACTACATTTGGTTATCTCAGTTGATTCTTATTCCGTGTCCCAAACACTTATACTCTATCACTTCTTCTCGGGTTTGATTCTCGATTTTCATATTTCTCCCAATTACTAGGTTCATTATATTTGTTTTGTGATTGTTTATTTTTAGTTCGAATGTTTTTGTGCGAGACAGTGGTACTCTTGAGCTTTCCGTAGTGCATTGGTTATCCTGTTGTTCATTTCTTCTATTTCTTCTTCTATATCTTTGTTTTCTGCTGAGCTTTTCATCAGCTTACGCTTTAATCTTTTTTAATTTCTTGGGCTACTTCATTTCCTTTTTGTTTTTCTTCTGCTCATTCTTTATCTCCCATTTCCTAGGTTCATTTGGATTGTTGCCTTTACTATTCTGTAGTTGCTTCCAAAAGATTTGATTTACTTCTCTTACACTGTAGCGTATTTGGTTTTCCTAACTCCGTTCGGACTTGCCCATGTTTATCACTTTTCCGGTTTCTTTAAGAAGATACCGTTCAGTTGGGACAGACTGCTTTCCAGTAAAAAGTTGACAAGGTTTCTCCCCGTTAGTTTCCTGTTTAAAGACTACTAGTTGTAAAAAATGTAGGTAATAATTCGAATATTTTCTGCATTGAATGATTTTATAATGAACACGACCGCAACGTTTAGGTTAACTACTAAGAATAAAGTTTTAAAACAGTGACACAATGAAAGAAACCTTAAACTGTGAATGTTGAACGTTAAATTATTAAATATTTCTATCCTGTAAAAGGCAAGGATAAGAGTAAAATGCCAATAGTTCGATTTAAGTTGTAATAGTAGAAATGAGGCGGTCGTAGGCTAGATGTTAGCGCGTCAGACTTCTACGCTGAAGGTCCTGGGTTCAATTCCCAGTACAGTAACATCGGATTTTTAACAGCCGTTCTCCTTCGCAAGTCAATTACAACCCAGCAAGATATTCTGCCTAGCAAAATCATCTCTACAGTAGAAATGTTTACACTTCCTGTGGTTCGAAGTTCACGTTATGCTGTAAGTCCATTATGTCTGCGATACTTTAGAAACGCGCAACACAGATATACGGGAAAAGATTGCTACGTCACAAAGCAGTCCAATAAGTAAAAACAGCACGATGCTTAATTCTTGCATTGAAAACACTATCTGAATATTAAAAATAAATTGGTGACATGACAAAATTGCAAATAGTTCAGGCTTTCAGTAAAAAGTGCCTTAAAATAAGTTAAAACCAGTGTTTTCTATTGTCACCGCAGCTATATTAATATGCGAACTTTTTAAATACTGTTTTTTAAATTAGTAGCCGACATACGCTAAATTGCAATAAAGTGAAAAAGTAAGATCCTATGATAAAATAAAACTACCAACATAGCGAAATTATAGTCTAAAATCAACCTATGTGACTTCAATTTAATGAATGAAAAAGAAATATCATGGCTTGCCTACAAACCAAGCTGCGTTAGGGGTTGAGTTCCCAGGTAGATATTTTCAAATTATGGCTGATCTTATTACTAACTTAGATAGTTCATATAAAAGAACTTAATTTCTGCTTTCACTTTATAATTTCTTATGAAAGCTTTATTTTCTCAAAGAATTTCGGTAATAGGTACGTTTATGATTAATACATTTAGGAAGATAATTTTTCTGCGCTAATTGTCTGACTTTTTCCAGTGACGAAGTGAATATATTTAATTTCTGTTTACCTGTTTATTTATTTACTAATTTATCTACCTACTTATATACAGTCTACACCTTCGATACCACGATTCTGTCAATTTCAAACTTCTTAGTAATATGCTTTGCAAAATTCTGAATCTCGTATTAGCAGCTTGAAAGAAAAAAGTTTACCTTTGCATCATTAATAAAACAGTAAACGATTTACAGACTATCTTATAATTAAATTTACATTTTTTAAGAGAACGTGGAAAAGTGCAAAGCTGTTCCTGCGTTCAAAGATAACAATAGTGGAAGACGGCAATGCGGTAAGGATATCTTCATTAAAACAAAGAAGATTTAAATTTTTCTGCATCTGATACTATTAACAGAATACAAATGTTTTTAACGACAATATTAGGTATTTGAAAACTTCTTTAAAACTCGCGCTTTTATGCTATGTTTGATAATTATAATAGTTAGAGACCCAACATATCTAATTTGTAGATAGTTTGATGTAATTCGATAGAGAATTGTTGCTCTTTTCAGTAATACATTGCTGTGTCACAACATCCTCTAGTTGAGATATCTTAACCGATTGATAAATCTAATAAAGCTATGTTAAGCTACCCTGTAAGAAAACAAGTTGTTTCATCACATATAAATTAAATACGAGGGAAATAAATGTTTCCGTTCTTGATTATTGGTTCGTTATAGCTGTATAACGTGATTTCCTGATGGTACAATTGGTTGTTTTGGTGAAATTCAGCTTCAGAAAAGCATATGCGATACTTTCGAACCTTATTTGTGCATTCTTCAGCTGTAATTTAATGTTGACAGCTTTATACTAAAATGTAAATTTGTGAATTTAATACTTTTCTTTTTAGAAAAATATGTTTGTAATAATGTCCTTATGATTAACAATGAAGTTGTTTTCAATAACTTATTTATAATTCAACGTAAATTTTATTTGCCAAGTTCCTTATGCTTTATTAGAAATATGCCTTGTTGAATACCGAAATTTTTGAAATGCTTTCCTTTTTTGTGTAAGTTTAGTGGTAAGAAAGCTATTGTACTTTATAAATATTTCTAATTAATTTGATCAATTTAAAGCTTCATTACGACCGGATGAGCTCCTCGGGCTTTACAAAAAAATGGATAGTAGTTACTAGTAGCTAGGTAACGCTGGAAAATACGATGGGTTTTTGTCAGAAAAAACAGTTAAGTTGCGATAAAACTACCAAGCCGAGACCACATTTAATTTGCAACTCTGCTTAATTTTGTAATTTGTGGTATCTGAGTTTAAATAAAAGGTGGAACGGTTATCTACATGTTTAAAGTGTTTTCTTTCACATACGTTCGTGAAATTGTGAAAATCTTCGAAAAATTCCAATTTTCTGCAAGAGTCGAAAGTGGCGTGGGCATTTCTTATTCGAGTTTCGTATGTTTATATGAGCGACGGTTGTTTGGGCTGATTTTCGAATTGGCAAGTTAACCCAAATGTCAATGTTAATTGTAAACGCTTTATAACCTACAAGAAAGAATAAAAAATTTAATAAAATATCCATTAAGAAATAAAAAGGAAATGCTTCGAAATATTAAAATGCAAGAATAAAAACCAATGAATTACAACAAAAAACCCAAATAAGTAATTTTACCGGGCAATAATTGGAGGTTAGAATGTTAAAGTTTCTCATACGAATAAGTAAATCTTCCCAACAAAGGAAAAGTTATAAACAATTTGAAAGAGTAATAAAATTATAATAGTTGTTTTATTATATTGATTTTGATTGATAATCTTGAATTGTATTTTGTGTTGCTAAAGAGAAAGCACTTGAAATTAATTTTGTTAACTTAAATTTTAATCTGATAACCATTTTGAGTTTTCCCTATGTTTTCTTTGTGTTTGTACTTGTTTGTTTATCCGCTACAGGGGTTCATACAGTAAGACCAATTATAACAGCGTCCCTGAGATCTACTAAACAAGGTTTGTGAAATATATTCGATTTCGTGTTGGTTAAACAATCTATGAATTTGTTTATTGTCGATATTTGTCTAGAAGAGGATATCTTGATTAAGGTTTTGATATTGTTTTATGGCGCCCAATGTATAAGGTTTAACCAATCACTGTATTTTGTTTGCACAACATTCACAATAATTTATTTGTCGAATAACAATAATTTATTCAATACAAAAAACGTAGGTAATGCAGAAATATATATTAACTTACAATACTAAGAATTTTTCTTTGAGCAATAAAAAAACGAGTAAATTATAGCCTATTTATGTATCAACAACCGATATCACTTACAAAGGAAACAATTAAAATGTTTGTATGTGTTTCATCATCATAGTTTTGTTTTGACAAAGAATGTTATAGGCAAAATGTTTTCTAGATAAAGCAAATTATTGGTTTTGGTTAACAATGGCGCATAATAAAAAAAAACATAATAGAAATGAACCTGTGTGAAAATACACATTTAACAAAATAATCCCAAGTAGAGGTAAAGTCATTGTAGTGAAATATGCATATTAATTTTATTTTATTTTAAATCAACTGTCGGTATGCGAGAAATAAAATAGTTTCCTGGAGAAGAAAAAGTAACGAAAAGTTGCGTTGCACACTTACCATGCGGTAAACTATTTAAACTTAACGTTAATGTAATTATCTGAAATTGAGTTTTACAAATCACTAGTAAAGTCAACAGTTATACAATAGACGACCTTCAGCAAATTCAAGCAGTTTCAGTAGTTTATTGATTTTTGTTATTGTTCATTGTCTTTCTGTGAGTGTTCGCTGAATTAAATTATATTATCCAACAGCTTTAACTAAACAAATCTCTGGCCGATCTGCGGTTAATTCAATTCGGATTAATGTAGATTGTAGAGTGATGCTACATGAAGTCTCACAGTTGAAGAAATCTATAACACACCCTTATTTGGTTGGTAAAATATAATAATTGTAATATTCAAAACTTCGTTTCCGAAGAAAAACGAAGAAAAACAGAAAATTCCACTCTTGACATAATTAAATGTTAATTTAATCTGTGTAATCCATAAAGTTGAAGCTATCCACAAGTATAGTTTCATTTTGAAACAGATTGATAAAGATTATTTTTAAGAATTGTCGACAGGTGCAGGGTATGATAGACATAAAACAAGAGGTCGTTAACGAGAGGGTCGAGTTGAAGTAAAATTTGCGAAACCACTAAAGCAACTGTGGTTATTATAAGTATGTGTAAATAAAATAAATAGATGTGTTATAGATAAGTTTGTGTTTTTGTTATCTAGATCACGTTTTACGAATCACAACAAATTGTAAAAAAAAAACCGAAACGTTTCACATTTTTACTTAGTAATTGTTTGAATTATTATTATAATTTTATTAATAAATAGAAGTATATATACATATAAATTGTTTTGTTGCCGGTTTGGTGTTACTCGGCATTGCTATTAAATTTTATATATTACTTATCACTAAAGCATGGATTTTATGCAAATACATATTCTAAAATCTAATTTTGCATACATCACATATTTCGGCATTTGGGCATATATTTATATTAATTGCACATTTGAGCATATTCATGCAATTTTGATAATTTTTTTGTCTCTTCATGGAAAAGAAATTAATATAATAAATTGTACTCTTCTGCATTCTTGGGTACCTACTGCTTGAAAGAACATGAATTTCCAGCTTAAAATCAGATACCTAACTGACAGAATTTAGAAAACCTTTCTAAGAATTACAATAATGGAAGTTCTTCATTTTAAAATATCCAATTGCTGTGTGACTAAATACACGTACTTAATTTTAGTTGCAGTGTTACTTTAGAGTAAACCAGTGACGGAAAAATCATCGACATCATCGTAAAAAGTATTAGATTTCTGTGCGAGTTTTCTGTCAAATTTTTAAACTAAAGTTGCCGTTCCGTATGGAGATCCCGAGAAATAACAGTCTAGTTTCGTTGTGGATCAAACAATGCCCGGAACTTAGCATGTCTAAAAACAAAGTGTTTTGTAAAGCCTGCAGTAAAATGGTAAGCAGTTTTGTCGTTTATATTTAAGCAGCATGTAAGTGCATGCCTACATTACAGGTATTTACCACAGACACCATGATTTAATTGTTTCAGATCGCATGTGACAAGAAATTCCAAATTAGTGAACATGTGAACACTGCCATGCACAAAGGACAAAGGGCAGAATTTAAAAATATTCTATGCAAATTTAATTCATACAACTTGCTTAGCCTATGGTATTAATAGAGTTGCAGAGGAAATTAGAGACCAGCTTCCCACTGTAAACGATTTCATTAATAATATGAAGAAAGTATTCATAAAAGCCCCCTACGGGTGCAGTTATATATAGAAAAATTACCAAACACTTCACTACCTCCTAAACCAGTAATTACCAGATGGGGTATGTGGATGGAAACTGCTTTTTATTACATCAGATCAGAAAAAATTAAAAACCTAATCTGAGATTTTAGAGATTCTTCAGCTGCAATTATAGAGTTATGCATTCAATACCCCTTAACTTTCACAGCCGCTAGCATTCATTAAAGCCAGTTATAGTTGCTTAAGTACAACGATTACCAAACTAGAATCCCAATCGATATCTCTAATAGACTCTGTAAATATGTTAAATAAAATTCAAACAATTTTGATTAATATTTTAATAATAATAATAGACTCAATTTCAACAAGTATTTATTTTTGTGCTTATGTATTTCGACATTTTACATGTCATTTTCAAAAGCGTTTGATATTGTAAACATGTGTAGTTAGGGCAACAGCACACTGCATCTTGATTTCGCCCTTGGCTCAGGTCTTCTATTCCAAAACATCCAATAAAGGGGAATTTATGAGCTCAATTTGCCCATCCATTAAAGGTGTGTTTGTTAAAGTGTGTTTTTGAATTTGAAAGGCCTCGAGTATATCCAATTTACGTTCATCATCACAGAAGTGTAAAAATGTTATTATATTATTTGATGTCAATTCATGATTGTGTTCTAATACGTGTTTAGATTAGTTAGATTTTTCCAGATGTTTGTATATTTATAAGCGTATATGTTCTTTAATTCTGGTATAAACATTCCTAATTGATTGAGCTATGGGTACATAAATACACTGTGAACAGTTTAATTTGTTAATCGTTAGTTCTATCTTTTGCGTTGAATAATCCGATATGTCATCGAAATATAGAATTGAAATATATTTAGCACTTTCACAGTGGTCTTCCGAATACATTCTTCCCTTTTGATTAGTGTGCCTATCAGTTTTGTATTGTATCCATTAAGGTGCGCAATTTTTTAAATAATAACGAAATTTCTTTGATGTAATCACTGTTACTTAGAGGAATTGTTAAAGGTCTATCTATCAATGGCCTATAAATAGAGTATTCGAGTTTGTTTCTGGAATTAATTTTTAAGTTAGGTCTAAATAATGAATACATCTGTTTTGTTCTGTATCTAATGTAAATTGTATGTATGTATGTATGTAAATGTAGTGTATTAATAAACGTTAAGAAATCGCCATTAAACTCAAATGAACTATTAAAACATGCTAAAATATCATTAACGTAACGGAACCAAAATATAATTTTTAAAGATTAAATTGATTAACAAACTCCATCTTCTAAATGTTCCACAAATATGTGAGCTAAATGTGCTAAAAATGGACTTTCCATTAGTAAACTATCTTCCTGGAGATACATTTCATTGTTAAAAATATAATAATTTCCATTAATATAAAGTTCGAATAATTGAATAAACTCATTTCGTTTTGCTAATTCGACATTTTTAATGATAAAAATATTATTTAACAAAGGAATATTCTCTTGAGGAGGTATTTTTGAAAACATATTGGTGACATCGAAACTAACTAGTTTGCATTGTGATGATAAACTTCAACCGGACAACGTATTGACTAATTGGGAAGAATTTTTAACTTAATATTTTGGTGTGTATTCTAAACTAGTAAGTATATTATTTAATGTTTTTGATAATACGCGGTTGGGTGCGTTTATGTATGAAACTACCGGTCTAATACGCATTTTGGGTTCGTGTATTTTTATTGTATAATTTCAAACTTCACGTGTGTTTTGTTCTAATCTTAAATGTTTGTGTTTCTGTATTGTGTATTTTTTAAATTTTAATTTATTAACTAGTTCTCTAATGACATTGTGAAAAACTTCAAATTCAGTTGGATGTGATATGTATGTGAGTGCTGTGCGGAGTACCTTTAAATGAATGTCTAAGTTGTCTCTAATTCTGAACCAGTTCTTGGATTGTATGTATGTATGTATGTAACAATTGAAATAAATTGTTGCATATTTTATAAAAAGTACTGCATACTTTAAGTATTTCCAGTGCACAAACATGCGCATATTTTAAAAGATTATCGTGCATATACAAGCAATGTTTCTTTTCAGTATACATCGTCTATGTATATTTAAAAAAACGCATCAATTACGCATATTATGTAGGCAACCAACTAAACAGAAAACTAAAAAACAGAAGCAAACTTCACTCTAGTTGTGAATTATTTTAGTATGAAGTTTATGTTTGATGCGGTGTTTATATTGAATAGGTAAATCAAAATGAGTGGAACAACAACGACGATTGTTATTGTAAAACATTAAATATCAATAACAGAAAACTGAAACGAAATGTATGTATGTATTCGAAATGGCCACCTTGTACTTCTGAACAATAACTTAAACGGTGTCGAAAAGCACGCACAGCATTCGCAAGAAAGTCAGGATTCAAGCTACTGCATTCGGTACGTATGCTATCTTTTAATTCATCAATACTGTGTATTGTAATATTTGTATAAATTTTTGATTTCAGGTATCCCCAAGCCAAGAAGTCATTGGGTGACAAATCTGCAAAACGCCGAGGCTACGGTACGGGGCCGAATCGTTCTACCAACGTCCTGGAAACCTGTCGTTTAAAAAGTTTCTTATAGTATTCGCGGAATGCGGAGGGGCTCCATTCATCTGAAACCACGGTCATCGATGTTTAAGTTTTTTATTGCTGAAGTGATGTCGTTCCTTAATACCTCTAAAAGTTTGGCTGTATAGAGATTACCATCAATGAAATATACACCGATAAGCTTATTTTCAACTATTCCTAGCCATACGCTAACTTTCCCAGTGTATTGACTGTGAGTTAAGTCTTGTAAATGGCAGTTAGTGCAGGACCAATATCTAAGGAATAAGATTAGCAGGATAATGGTTAGTGGACAGGTGAGGAATTATAATACACACCGAAAATGTTGTGAATTGACTTCTCCAGTTATTGCTTCATCACTAAAAACTATCGTATTAAAAATGGATTCATATTCATTTAGCAAATGAAAGAATGTTTCATAAAAGATTGTTCTTTTTTCTTTGTCTTCATCGAATAGTTCTTGGTGATTAGAAAATTTGTTCGATTTATATTTAAATTCTTTTAGTGTTATAAATACCGAGGTTTTAGAAACATTAAAATGTGAACCTATTTCTCGTAGTGATACTATGGGATTTTCTTCAACGTAGAATAAAATATTTAATTTCATTTCTTCGGTTAAAACGTGATTACTTTTAGTTCTTATTTTATGGGAATTTATTACGCATCCATCAGATTCAAATTTTCTAACAATTGTTTGTGTGGTTCGAATTCAAGGAATGTGTCTTTCTGGATATTTTACTGAATATTAGTCTCTCACAGTTCTTAAGTTGTTACCATTCTGATACCGCATTAGAATTAGAATTAGAATACTATCCTACTTTGCCTTTAAAACCATTGTGACATCTCTTTTAACATGATATACAACTGTACTGATATCAAATGTAAAGTTATTGTCAAAAAATATGACTCCTGTAACGAATACAATTTATTTTGTTTGTAATTCGAAGTAGTACCTACTTTCCTTATTTCTGGTAATACTGCGGCTGTTGATTACATCTGGTCTTCAGAGGGTCGTCAGTAGTTTGTGGGCGTTTGGCTGCTCTCCTCGGTTGCAGATTGGTTGATAGAATTATAGTTGTTCATTTTTAAGTCAACTTGATTGTTACTAGAAAATGCAAGGTTGTTATTGTTTCTTTTATTGTTAAACAAAATTCTTATGCTGAAAGATAAACTATATTTTTATATATTTTATATATATATTTTTTTTAAGTTTATGATGAAATTCAAAAATCGGAAATATACCAAACGAAGAACATTTTAAAACATGGACTAAGAA
>JABXWE010015682.1:0-18160 GCA_014611495.1 Limonius californicus
AAGTCAATCGATGCACTAATTGCAACACAACCGTCATAATTTGTTTTTAAATATTTTAAAGCATTGGAATAGGAAAACCGAGGATGCCTAATCAGAAAAATAAAATCTTTAGGTACACCTCCACCGTCTGAGGGCAAGTGATTCAGTTATTTTGACACATGACAGAATGTCGTGGAGCGTGGCAGAATTGACATTACAGGAAACTGTCAGTCGGCAAAAACATCACAAAGGGTACACTGTTTGCAACTTTGCTAATGTAACCCTTAAACGATAGATGACAGAAGCGTCGTTGATATTAATTTTAAATTATACAAACATTCTTAAATTTAAAACTTATTTAGAAGTAAATTACCCATTACTTTATGAAAACATATTCAACTCATAAAAATTTTAAATTCGATATAAAACAACTTGCTTTCATATTCTAATGACGGTCATCTAATGAATTATAAGAACACGGATTTTTAGGTAATTATGCTATGGGCAGCACCATAGAAATGTCTAGAAATAAATTTGAATCGTTTAAGACAAAATTTTTACATCTTTAAGGTAAGATGGTGTAAGTGTGTAGCAAACTTTCATTAGTTGATTTTTGAAACATTCTAACTTTTAAGCAAATTGATCATTTGACTACGAATTTTGACGGAAAGTCTTTCTGAGTATTGTCTTGCGTGGTACAAGGTCAAAATACATATTATTATTTTTTCAATTTATAACTGTTTTTTAACGGTTCGTGTCCCTACTATACACTTACCCCGAAAAATTGGCTCCACAGTTTTGAATAGTAACCCATTAATAATGTTCTGAATTAAGTATGTAAACCTGCAATATTTTTTATGTAAGTGGTTTCATACAGAACTTGAATAAAATAAAATATGTTTAAGCTATGAACTTTTTAATAAAAAAAATGGTAACATGTTTTACAAAGAAGATCTGTTTATTAGCAAACTTAAAGTAGAAAGAATAAAACAATAGATAATAAATTTTTACTTTAGAGAATATTAAAGCCTTAAAAACACATATAAGGCCTCGTTTAACAAAAGTTGGCTTCGGAAATATTTTCAGTACGTCTTCTATTGGTACGTTTGAACAATCTTCTGGTTCTGCCCAAACCAACGTACTTATTGCGGAGTTTACAGACCTAAATTTTCATGTAAATTTCACATTCAGGGATCTTCGTGAGTGGACATTACTTAGTCAACATAACAACGACGCGTTTTTTTTTTGTTACGAACTCAACAAGTAGGTACCCAATCATCCACCTATATAGCAGTTGACTATTTTCTTCTTCCATAATTTACTTCTTCCATAAGATGTTCTAACTCGTTGATTTGTCTACATTCTTCTTGATATTCGTGATCGTTGTCCGCTAGGATACTGATTTTTTCGTCAATTTCTATATCCCTTTAACAGGTTTTCTTAATTTCTTCTTATTTTCACTTTCCTATAAACGAGAGAAAACTTCTAAAGTTGTTGTGAGCTCAGT
Source organism: Limonius californicus (assembly GCA_014611495.1). Taxonomy (NCBI): domain Eukaryota; kingdom Metazoa; phylum Arthropoda; class Insecta; order Coleoptera; family Elateridae; genus Limonius; species Limonius californicus. Next base: position 1,487 of record JABXWE010015682.1, read on the forward strand.
TCCTCCAGCAATTCTTTTTCTTTTCTTAGTTCCTTCTGGGTGACTTTGTTTCATGGTAGCCAAGAAAAGCTCTTCGAATGAAACTAGAGTGGATTTCTTTTCTCATCTGATATTTGGTTTCTATGCTGGGTTCAGGACTGGCTTCTGTGCTGGATTCTGGAATAACATTCATTTTGTGACATTGCGTCGTTGCTTGCGTTGTTCGACTATTCTTGGTATATTTCCCGTCTTCTCAAAGATATGGGATACCAGTGTTGCGATGAAATAACTTCTGGTTTAAAGGGATATCCTTTCCTAAATCCGCTTGAAATCAGATCTAGGTTTTTCACTTCATCTTCTTCCTGTTAATGTACTAAATCGTTTCTACTGAATTTTCTGGCCCTGAGTTCGCCTCTGCTACTCTACAACCAATGCATCCCATCTTTATTTCAAGGAACGGAAGACACATAAATCAAGCGGTTGTAGCAAATGGCTTGAATGCAGTAGGAGCTTCAAAATGGTTACGTTGTTTCCGAATACACATCTTATAAGGCGTTGATCCACATGTGAAACTTGGCCTTTGTAGACTAGAAAAACCTGGTATCGCCAATTTCTTTAAGAAATGGTTTTTCAAAATATCGCAACTTTATGGTTGCAGTAGCTGCGTAAGTTGTGCTGGGAAAGTCTCCTTCCGGAGCAACCCATTAATTCCAAATGTGTTTTCACTTAAATATTATTAATGGGGGAGCTTCGTGACCTGCCGCATTTACTGCCATTCCTGTTGTTCTAGAAGATACAGCTCCTTTTTTACCTACCACCTTTGTCTTAGATAGATCTAGGCAGAAGCCAATTTGATCTAGATTCCATATTTACGTCGGTTTGTCAGTTAAATTTTAATCTTCTAGAGTAATTTTCAGGATTTCGAAGTATTTATTGCTTATGAAAGTATCGATGCGTTTTTTGAGCGAAAACCCACCGAACGAGCTTTTTTTTTTACTGATAAATGTGCCTTTTGCAGAATCCAAGGAACCAGTGTTTTGGGGGTTACCATTTTTAAGTGGAGTCTTGAACTTGTTCCCAGAAATATATTCTCCTACAAGTCTTAAGACTTCAGGTCTGATGCCCAGGTTTTTATGCCGTCGGCCAGTTTAACATCGTCATCATAAGGAATAGAAATAGTTCTGTCAAAACTTCTGTTTTTTTGTCCACGAGTACTTATTCGTTGTGTACTCAGTGTCATTTGTGGTATGTCCTACTTTTTACTAGCTGCGTAAGTAGTGGTCAGTCTATTTGTTATTTCATCAAGTGCTTTTGCTAGAGTTTCTCTGATGTATGAATTAGTTCGGTCGATCTTCCTTCCGCTGCCTCATCTAGCTAGATAGCAAATAATTTGTTCGTAAGTTACAAAAGAAGCTGCTCAATTTCTGACTATTGCTGCAAAAATAAACAATTATTTGAACAATTTGGTATGATGTATTGCTAGGAAACAATAAAAATATAACTTTCTACTGTTATGGGGGAAGCGTGTAGCAACACACTTACCTCACCTAAGATGCTACACACTTTCCCTAGTCAGATTTCATTAGGGGCAACAGTTTAGTATTAATAATTATTAACAGCTGATGAACTAACTAACATTATCAGTTTATACATGCATTATTTCTTACTTTATTGCACAGTAGTTCGTCTGAAAAAAGTAAAACTGGGTTTGAATGAATGAAGATATAAAATAACGTGCCCTTCTCACTAATTGTAATCGATTAAAACCTCTCAAAACGTGGAATACTGTTATCGATGCAAAGCGCAGGTTAACTTCTTTATTCATTTCACAAGGTAAGTAACCCAAATATTATTTATTAATTTACAGTTGCAATTCCAGAATATGATGCGAATATCTCCCAAATAATTAACAGGTATTACATCTTCGGTCCAACGTGTCAAACATTCATTCCTAAGCTGCAATTTATTGACGTCTTAAACGTCAAACGCAAATATGAACAAAAACACTTCGAAAAACGATTGAAATCTACCGCGCAAATTCTTGATTGTCGGCTAATTTACGGAATTTTATTCAATTTTCGCCCAGATACGTATCAAATAATGTTGATATGCACCATAACACTTAATAACATAGTTTTATTCAATCCGAATACAATAAACATACAAATTTATAATTTTAATTTGGTCCTCAGACGAACATCTGGTCACGTTGAAATTTACATGGCAACTACTTTGTTGTTTCCCCATCAGTCTTCACTTTTTTCAACAAGTAACCATAGCATCATCACAATGCAAACAAAAATGAGTACATTTTACAAAAAACATGTGACTAATGGGAAAGCAGAACGAAATTAACACTAATCAACAAAATCTTAAATATTTAAATAACTTTTTGAAAATATCTTTTACATCAAAACTGAAATTATAGTCATATTGCTTATTTAAGAGGGAATGTTTTGATACCTCACACGGCCTATCAATTATTTTTTACAACAAAGTTCATATTTATTTTAAACATAAATCACCTTAAATTAATAATATTACAATTAATGATTCTCAAAATCATATTAAAATGTTTTTTACATGTATATTCACATACTACTCGCAAAAAACATACAAATGAATGGACCATTTTCCTCCAAAATTAAATGTTAGTTGATAGTCGTCGAACATAATACTCAAATCTCATATTTTATTGTCTTCCAGGTGACAAATTCACAGTACAATTTGATTACTACCTCAAATACATTCATACAATTATTAGGACAACGAACAAGCAACATGAAAGAGAAAAATCGAAGGCTAGGTTCCAGATCAACCTAAACAAAATCAACGGAGATGACAAACACTAGTTGAATCATATCTATACTGTTCTCGGAGAACGATATCTGATAATCTGTAAAGTTCACGAAATATATATTCTATATAAACAAATGCGATTTCAACAATTTTTATTATAAGGAACCTTCGATTTCAACGTAGCATACGTGCTGCTTTCTTTGATAATAATAATACCAACCTGTTTTTTAAATCTATAGTACTCATAAAAGAGATAAGAATTATAAAATTTATGTAATCCTAGATTAATTATTTAATTAATTAATACTAACAAACATGCATGTATGTAATTATTGGCATCTTCCGGAAATATTTCAAATATTCAGGTCGTAGAAAATATAATTTTGCGAAGGTATCAAAGCACTGTAGGAATCATAATACAAACTACATTCTTAAAGCTTTTCGCACCTGCGTTTGAATTGCTTGGTAAACCTTGATGGATTATATACAAATTCCTTCAAAACCTGCAATAAACAACGAAGTACAGGCTGCATGAAGATGGTCTACCTATCACTACATTGGAGTTTGTACTTCAAATCTAAATAATCACAACATTCTATCTAAATAAAGAATGGCTTAGAATGACAGATAAATATAAAAAAATGCACATACCATACTGTTTTCTACATTAAAAGGTGTTTCCATAATAAACAAAAATGTATAAATCATTATTCAAATTTAAAATAAAGTTTACAAACAATTTAGCTTGGATGTAATCAGTTTTTTGACTAACCTTTTATAACTAACTTCAATCCGAACCTTTGACTCAATGCAGTATTTTACAAAGTTTTGTTTTTCAGGTTCTGCTTTCTTTAAACATATTTTTATTGCAGAGAAAACGTATAGTACGCCTTATTTGTATTTTATATAGTATTCGGTCGTCGCTTTACAAACCCTATGCAGCTTTATTAAACATTTCAAACAAATTGTAAAGAATCCGCCCAAGTTTGTCAAGCAATTCAAACTTAACTAATTTAGAAGACCTATAGGAAGATCAAAATCCATATCAATGTTAAATTATGCATTCAACACGAAATATTTTCTGTTCGAGGCTAAAAAAATGACTGTTGTGACGGAACTAACTGCTGATAACTAAATAATTGTATTAATGTATGGATGTATGGCTTAAGGAAAGAGTTTTATTTTCCATTACCAACCTTCATCGAAAATTGTATATGTACTAGGAGTGTTAATCAAATGTTGATGACTGTTGTTAACATATCCATTACAATTGTTTTATTGTAATATTATTTTGACAGTTACAGTTACGACGTCGCAAAGCAGTGTTCATTGTAGCGTGGAACAGTGTTTAATAATCAAAATTCTTAGAAATGAGTGCGTAAATTCGACTGAAAGTTTTACAAGACCGCAAGCACAATGTGGCGATCAATGTCTTTCTAAAAGTCGATTGTTTGAGTGGCCGAAATCTCTTAGAGACGGGAGAACTCGTGTAGAAAATGAGCATCATGTGCAACTAGCTGCAACTTCGGTTAATCGTGAATACGAAGAAAATGTTAAAGTCCTTAGTGACGAGTAACAGTTCGTTAAATTTCCCAAAATGTATAATTTAGTACCAGGTGAATTCCACGCTCGTTTACCGAAGAACATATATTGAATCGTTTACAAATCTTTCTTTTTTACTGCAGCGATATGAGAGAGGAGGAGACGAATTTTAGGGCTTAATTGTGATACCTGATGGCACCTGAGTACGGGAGAACTCGTGTAGAAAATGAGTCTCATGTACAATGACCTGCAATTTCGGTTAATCATGAAAATGAAGAAAAAGTTAACATCCCTATTTAGAAAAACAGATGAATAACAGTGCGTAAAATTTATCATATTTACAAATTAGTAGACGGCAACATAAAAAACCCAGCGAAAGTATGGTAAGGTAAGTGCCAAGTGGATTCTGAACTTGCTTACAGAAGAACACAAGTTGAATCGTTTGCAAATCGCTTCTTCTTTTTTACATGCATTGTTGGACTCAACTGTGATAACTGATAAAATCTGGCTACAGTAATTTAGTCCTTAGTTAAAACGCGTAACCATGCAGTGGTGTCACTCCACATCTCCATAGCCGAAGAAAGCAAAAACTACGTTGTCATCTTGTAAGGTAATGGTGAAATATTTTTGAACAAACGAAAGAGAAAAAAGTTCTGTTTGCTTTCTCCAAGACAATGTTCGCCCTCATATCACTGCAAGAACACTTGAAACCATAAAAAACTTCAGAAGGACCTTCTTCCGCCTACAGCATGCAGTTCTGATCTTGCTCCTTCTAATTTTGATATTTTTGGCCCACTAAAAAAATTTTTTGCTGATATAAGATTTCAGTCATACAACACAACTGTTCAAGAGTGGATACCCAAAAACTTCTTCCACGAAGATATTAGAAAGCCAGATCGGTGGCACAACTGCATCACTAGGCAGGTGGTCTAAGTTGGAAAATAATATAGTTTTCGTCGTAATATTGTAATACATTTTTTTTAAATAAATTCCTGTTATATTTGAACACTCCTCGTAATTCAGCAAAAATATTTTTATACATGTTAATAAGACGTAAGGTTTAGAATTTTGGTGGGTTAGATGTTTAAATTTGTGTTGGCATTTATATGTAGAATATCGAGCTGCAAAAGGTCTTAGCAGTGCACTCTAGATAATTCTTAAATTTCTAACAATTTTCAGAATCTAAAACTTCTAGCATGCTTTTTAATTGAATTGTAGTAGATACCGCCGTGGGTTAGAGGTTAGCGCGTCATATTTCTACGCCAAGGTCCTGGGTTCAATTCCCAGTACTTGAACATCGGATTTTTAACGGCTGTTCTCCCTCGCAAGGCAATGACAAACTAGCGAGGTATTCTGTCTAGCAAATCTTCTCTGGAGTAGAAGTGTTTACGCTTCCCGTGGTTCGGAGCCCACGTTAAGCTGTAGGTCCTCTATGTCTGTGGCACTCTAAACGCGCAACACAGGCATTGGAGAGAAGATCAATACGTCTCGTAAGAGATAAAGCACTCTAAGAAGAAGAGAAGTAGATACGAAGTATACACCTATAAAAGGCCTTAATTAATGGAAAAGTTAGTTAATCTCTGAATTTTAAGTAGAAAAACACGTAAATTAGCAAAACTGTGGTTGAAGTGAGATATTTAATTGCAGTTACTTCAATTATGAGTTGATTTTGTTTTATTCAAGTCAAAGGACTGTATGGTTTAACATATCAGTCTCGCATACTCTTATACACCAATGTCAAATTTTGATAGGATTTAAGAATAAGTTTTAGTATTTGAGAATAAGACAGTTTGGAGCACACAGTCGTATAATTACTTGCATCTTAATTGTGATAATCTGTGACTGTCTAGTAGTTAAACTGAAGCATTTCATCTTTGAATCGTGTATTAACTAACATTTCCATTACACCTGGCGCTGTGTAAATAAATGGAACATCTTGTGAATCAGTAGCAGCTGTTCCTTCATAAACTACATATTATTCTGTATCCATAAACATTATTTTAAGATAAAAATATTAATTTCTATAAATAAAGTCCTGTTTAAATTTGAACACTCCTCGTATATCTGCAAATAGCTGGGTGGCCAAAATGCCGCCATAACTTATTAGTTGCGTGATGTGATGATCATCATTATCATTCATCATCATTAACAGCCTTTTTTCGTCCCACTGCTGGGCATCGGCCTCTTCTCTGCCATGTGTTCCTCCTCAGCGTGGATGAAATTAATTATTAATTAAACTAATACTACTAGTCATGTTAAAATAACAGCAGATGTTTTGCTTTTATAAACAAAATAATAAATATGTTTGGCTCAAAGAAAACAAATTTCTTGGTATATTTGTACACGTAAAAGTGAGTGATTTAGATAGTATTTTCTCATTCTGGCTCCACTCTTCTCATTCTGTCTTAAAGATGGGGCGATCTTAGCTTGTGTTACGGATTTAAAGTGGCGTAGACACAGAGGGCCTACACCAGGAGATATTCCAAAAGTTCTTTTTGAGTTTCAGGATTTATTAAATTTTAATTTAAAATAGATATAGCATAGGGTGTTATATTGAAAAATGTGTGTATTTACTTGCTAAATCATGGTCAGTTGGTTGTAACGCCACATTTTTAAATAAATCACAGAAAAGTAAATAAAATGTAAACAAGATTATCATAATAAACATATAATCATGTCTGTGAGACATTTGGCATGGTATTTAGCAGTAAATACGTTAAAATCACTTAATAAAACGGCCAAGTATAATAACCACAGTGTAACAAGGATGTAGCGATGTTGTTAACGTTAAACACCTTCATGATTATGAATCGCTAACATGTAAAACGCATTAGTCCTGACAACCTCGTTTCTCAAGTGGAAAGCGTCTTCAGGGCAAGATGCGACAGAGTCGTGGCCGGTTTAAGTCGACTTAACCACTACTTAGCACTAACGAGTGCCCCCGATCCAGTTCCGAATGGTTTAAGGATGTAATTAATGTCTTCGAGACTATTTAAATAGTATTAATAGGCAATTGCTTTTAGTATAATCATCCAGAGTTTAATAGTGAGTTCGGAAACATTTTAACCTAATCTTTTACATTAAACGTGCTTCGGTCCAGCGCACTCGTCGACGTCGAATTTATTCACGTAATTGGCCAACTGCATTTTACCTACACAGAGCTTGAATTCTCAGAATTTGTATTTTTAATGCTCATTTTAATGGCATTAGAATTTAATGGGTTTTTACGGTTGATAAAATAATTTATTAGAGGACTTAATTAAAATATTTCTGTGTCTGGGTTTCCTTCCACATTATCTCTTATGTTAAGACTGGCTTGTTAAAATTCAAGATTTTCGTTTCATATATCTTGAGGTGTCACAAAGAACAGACAACGCCCTCATTACGCATTAAATCATCGACCATAAAGTTATTACACCTGAGCAATTCCGATCAGTGATTGAAACGCGCAGTTATAGAAACGTGACACAATTTAACCGCAGAACAGCCTTTGTAAACCTTTCTATTTTGGTATGATTCCACTACTTAGAACGTTATTGCTTTAAACAAGCAATAAAATATAAATAATAGAAACGGGCTCCGTAAAGTTCGGATTTATTAAACGACGAAATGTCGGAAAATAAAATTGGATACTTATACAAAAAGCATAAAATTATCGACGAGGGAACATTTAATGACCACTTATTATTGAACAGTTTGAAATTACAAAGGAATATAAGCGATCACGTAGGCTATTACGAGAAGATACAATTGAAAAACGACTTAAACATTGGATTCTTTGATTATACGTTATAAAATTGATCAAAGAATAATGTTCATGGAATTGGAGATCAGGGCCGGTGCCGCATATTTGCTGAAGAATCCTCTATCTATAGGGTGTCCGAGTTCAGATGTTTACGCAAATGTATTGATTTTCAAGATACCTTCTAAGTATTTCTAAAATATCCTTAAGAACTGAAACTTGTCTTTTTCAAACATCCTTAATAACTTTTTTATTATTCTTCTTCTTTATAAACCGTCTTCAAGTCTTTTCCAGTTGTCTCTATCCTGTGCAATATGGAGGCAATGTTTTCCTGCTGTAACCTTGATGTCATCGATCCATCGTTTCATCGGTTTGCCGACACTTCGTTTGTTGTCCCAGGGCCTCCATTTTACTTTGACCCATCTGAGGATATATTTCAGCAATTGACATCTTTTTATTTCTTGAAGGAGGTTGGTCAATACTCTACCACTCTGGAAGTTGCGGGTTGTTAGAGGGTTTGGTATGGGATTTGAGGTTTTGTGTGTTCGGATAGGATTTTTTATTAAAGTTATTTAATTGAAACTCGGCATTCTTACATACGTGGACACAAGGAATTTAATTCCAGCACTGTACTAGATTATTACTTTTTGAAATAGAGCATCCTAAAAAGTGCTTTACGACTATGTATGATACGCACATACCAACAATAGAAATTATGTTAAAACAACAAAGGAAATTGTTATAATCTAGGTTGCATTGGAATTACTACAAACCAGTTGAATTATCTCTACACCAAGGCATAACCTGATAAAAAGAGACTACTTAAGTCTCGTACAAAGCTTAGGAGAACGATTTACCCTTGGAGGAGACTTCAACGCTAAAAATCTCATTTGGGGTTCAAGACTAACCACAACTAAAGGAAATTGGAAGGGATTTGTAACTACCAATCCACGGGAAAACCTACCTACTGGCTCTCAGATCAAAACAAAATAAAAATCTCCAGGAAAGTATCAGTAAACTTTATGAACATCAAGAATAGGGGAGAACTTTAACCTGAGCTCCGATCACTCTCCAATAATTCTAACATAATCAAGAAACAATGTAACCCATCACTGACTGACAAACACCCAGATTGGAAAACGTTTCAAGAAGAGCTAAACCACAGAGTTCAGCTGAACCGACCTCTGAGAAATAAGGAACAATTGGACCATAAAACTGAAAACCTTGTAGAGGAGCAGCACTTCAGAAAATAAAACAAACACAATAGGCAACAATTACCCCAAGGAAATCAAGGAGTTAGTAGCTAGCTAAAAAAGAATAGCCAGGAGAAAATGGCAACAATCGAAAGCCCTATAGATAAAACCAGATTAAACCGTCTCACGCAACAGCTGAAGAGAGAAATACAGGAAATAAAAAATGAATCGGTAAACACCTACCTAAAAAATCTGACAAACCACAGAGATACTGACTATTCGATATAAAAAGCAACCAAAAAAATCAAAAGACCGATAACCCAGGTAGCACTCTTAAGAACTGGAAACAGTTGGGCAAGCAACACCACCTTGAAAAGGTATTTCAACCAAATAAACAACAAGTACAAAATGATGCGGAAGATGGAAGTGAGGAAGCAGAAATAAAATTAGTCACTCCACGAGAAGTAGCAAAAGAAATTAAGGAAAACATAAATCCAAACGAAAGATCCGGGATTTAATTTAATAACAGGGAAAGTATTGAAACACCTACCTAGAAAAGGAATACTAAAACGAACTAACATAATAAATGCAGCATTTAAACTAAAATATGTATCGAACGTATGGAAAGTAGCCGAAGTCATAATGATACAGAAACCAGGAAAACCGCCGAATGAAACAGCATAATATCGGCCCATTTCGCTTTTACCGATAATTTCACAGCTATTTGAAAAACTATTACTTAAGACGTTCAAACCAATAGTAGAAAGAAAAGAACTAATATCCAACACACCAGTTTGTATTCCGAAACCAAGTTCCCAGGGTAATAAATACCATAGAGAAAAGTCTTGAGGAGAAAAAGTCTGCTCAGCAATCTTCTTAGATGTTGCCCAGGTTTTGGATAATAAAGTATGGCATTAAGGACTAAAACATAAACTAGAAAAAAATCTGCCTAAATAATTTATTTGCTGAACTTCTGAAGTCTTACATCGCAAGCAAGAAGAGAAATACTCCAACTTATACGAAATTAAGGTAGGGGTACTATAAGGCAGTCTACTGGGGCCAACACTATACCTATTGTGCATCAACGACATCCCGTCAACCAATGAGAAAATAATAGCCACGTTTGCAGACGGCACTGCAATACTAGCGGTAGGCGAAGGAACTGAAGAAACGGCAGAAACATTACAACAAGCCACAAAGCAGGCGGACAGATGGAAAAACAATGGAGAATAAAACTAAACGAAAGCAAGGCAGTGCATGTGAACGAGAAGGATGATTATGTGCCAGTGACACTCAACAATAGCAACAATATGGAAGATGACAGCACAAAACATCTATATCAGTCACGGTTAAAATAACAAATATTTACCAATAGAATCGAACAACAAGATACAATAGGCGAGACCTGGGAAAAAGTTAAAACAAACTTATTAAACGCAGCGCACTAAGCTCTAGGTAAACGTAAGGTTTATTTAACTGCGACCTATAAAACACCATGGTTTACACCCGCAGTAAAGACATTGACTGCTCAAAAAAGAGAAGCGTACTTGAAATATAGAAGCACCCCAACACCAGAACAACGGGAAATATATATAAGATTCAGAAATAGAGTTAACTTAGATATAAAGAAAATCAAGGAAAGATGCTAGGAGCAATTTACAAAAAACATGGAATCAGTTCTATATGGAGCACAAAGGAAGGTTTGGAGGATTATTCAAAATAAAAAGAAAGGCGAAGTTGAATACTTTCAAGTCAAAAACATATCCAAAGAAGAATGGACAAAATACTTCACATCCTTATATCAAAATGCACGTCGAAAAACATCATTACCGAAGACCGATCAAACACTACATACTGAAGTAGAAACAACATTGGACGAAATAACAACTGAAGTGAGTAAATTAAAAAACAGGAAATCTCCCGGTCCTGATGGTGTAGATAATGAATTCATTAAGTATGGAGGAAAAGAGCTAACGAATGAATTACAAGTATTATTTGAAAATATTGTATAACAAGGTAAAGTGCCAATAGAATAGAAGCTATGTACAACCATTCCTATATTCAAGAAGGGCGACCAAAAACAACCCCAAAATTGTTGAGGTATATTGTGATATGCAGACGACGCGATATAATATGGAAATATCACCAGAAAAGCAAAAATCCTAGTAGTGTCTAAAGAACCTCTGCGTTGCAAACTAGAGTTGGAAAACAAAATCATACAACACGTGATGAGTTTTACCTATATGGGGATAGAGATATCAAGTGATTGCAATCTATTAAGAGAAACACAAACGTAAGCCATGAAAGCATTAAAAATATCGGGTTGCCTAAGACATACCATATGGAGGAACAAGTGCATTCAGGCTGAAAGCAAAGTAAAAATGTGTAAGTCCATAGATGATGCGATATAATATGGACATATCAACAGAAAAGACAAAAACCCTAGTAGCGTCTAAAGAACCTCTGGGTTGCAAACTAGAGTTGGAAAACAAAATCATAGAACAGGTGATGAGTTTTACCTATATGGGGATAGAGATATCAAGTGATTGCAATCTATTAAGAGAAACGCAAACGTAAGCCATGAAAGCATTAAAAATAACGGGTTGCCTAAAACATGCCACATGGAGGAACAAGTACATTCAGGCTGAAAGCAAGTAAAAATGTGTAACTCCATAGATGATGCGATATAATATGGTAATATCAACAGAAAAGACAGAAACCCTAATAGTGAATAAAGAACCTTTGGGTTGCAAACTAGAGTTGGAAAACAAAATCATACAACAGGTGATGAGTTTTACCTATATGGGGATAGAGATATCAAGTGATTGCAATCTATTAAGAGAAACGCAAACGTAAGCCATGAAAGCATTAAAAATAACGGGTTGCCTAAAACATGCCACATGGAGGAACAAGTACATTCAGGCTGAAAGCAAGTAAAAATGTGTAACTCCATAGATGATGCGATATAATATGGTAATATCAACAGAAAAGACAGAAACCCTAATAGTGAATAAAGAACCTTTGGGTTGCAAACTAGAGTTGGAAAACAAAATCATACAACAGGTGATGAGTTTTACCTATATGGGGATAGAGATATCAAGTGATTGCAATCTATTAAGAGAAACGCAAACGTAAGCCATGAAAGCATTAAAAATAACGGGTTGCCTAAAACATGCCACATGGAGGAACAAGTACATTCAGGCTGAAAGCAAGTAAAAATGTGTAACTCCATAGATGATGCGATATAATATGGAAATATCAACAGAAAAGACAAAAACCCTAACAGTGAATAAAGAACCTTTGTGTTGCAAACTAGAGTTGGAAAACAAAATCATACAACAGGTGATGAGTTTTACCTATATGGGGATAGAGATATCAAGTGATCGCAACCTATTAAGAGAAACACAGACGTAAGCCATGAAAGCATTAAAAATATCGGGTTGCCCAAGACATACCACATGGAGGAACAAGTACATTCAAACTGAAAGCAAAATAAAAGTGTGTAAGTCCATAGTGCGTCTTGTGTTAACATACGCCGTGGAGACATGCGCCGAAATCAAAAACACAAAACAAGAAATGAGGACAGTTGAAATGAAAATACTACGCTCAGTTCAAGGAGTCACCTTATACGACCGGAAAACGAATTTATCTATAAGAAATGAGTGTAAAATACAAGATGTTGTCAAATGGTCCAAAGAACGAAAGAAGGGATGGGATGAACATATCAGTAGAATGTCAGACGAGAGATTGATTAAAATAAGCAGAGACCAAAAACCCCTAGGAAGAAGACCAGTGGGAAGACCCCCAAAGAGATGAAAAAAGAGTTGGGTATCGTCGTCCGTAGAATAAACAGGGGAAATCCTAAAACACATAGAGGAAGATATATTTATATTAATATAATTATAACCTTAACAAAGAATTCGACTTATTAAAATTCGAGTTACCGATACAAATTATGAAAATTGGAATGGGCATTTTTTCGGGAAACAGCACTTCAATTTGTTTCAGGATATTTCAGAAGTGCTTCAGACATCTTGAAAATCAATATATTTTCGTAAAAAGGCGCACACTTGTGCAACTTTTCCCTAATTTAATCGACTTTGGTATCTCTTAATGTAGTCAAGATCCCTATGTACATCATCATATCTCGGACACCCTGTATAAGCTTTGCCACTCGCCTTTAGTTTGTTGATTTAACCTAATTAAAAATAAATTCTTAAAGTCTTTATTAGCAGAAAAAATCGTTATCTATGGAAATATCTAATGAGAATTGGTAAGTCCGGCCCTGGTTAATAGATAGATGTTTTAATATTTTAAAGTTCAAACCATTTTAGCTCATTATATTCCGCTATAGAGGTTCACAGCGAGGCAATTATTCTTTCATTTCATAACTTGATACGATGTAATTTTTATTATGTTGTTTCGTGCCTAACAAACGGATAGTTGTCTCATTTTTATTTTATTGGCAATGTACGTAAAAGCATATTGCTGTTGGAAATGGCTTCCAAAAATTCCGTTCGCCTGTTCTGAAGCGTGTTAATGTTGTCGCAGTAAATAAAAAATTGCGTTGCTAAAATTAGCCGCACTGGGTTTTTTACGACCATCCATTTGTAAATTCAGATTTTACTAAAAAGTAGAACAGTAGGATCTTGACTGCGTTTTCCTCACGTCATTTAGCGGCTCTATTACAAAAGGAAAATATTTTCTAGTTAATTTTATACTACAAAATATGACAAAACCGAAACACGGAGAAAACCAAAAATTGACTAATCCTAAGCAAAGTATTTCAACCATTGAACTATCACAAGTTCTCATAAACGGAAATATGAAATATTGTATAGAGATCATATTCTATGGTTTCTGGAAAAGTCACAGCTGCTCTTAAAAGCAACTCGTTATCGGGTATTGGTATCTTTATAATACAAAAATCCCTATTTTTATTAAAAATACAAATTGGGGTAATAATAAACTTATTTTACTCAACTAGGGATTTCCCCTTAGAAAGACAATTCAATTCCTCAACATGAAGAGCAACTTCTATTGGTTATTGGATCAAAACAACGAATTCACTTAAAAAATAAAATTTCCTCGTACCAAGCTAATAGAAAGACTCTTTGTTACGGGCCAAACGATGGTTCTCGTCAGTCCGCAACAAACTGATGTCATTGGTTCTTCGACCAACACAGAAAGGAGGGAGGGTTTACTGAAAACGAATACAGGAAGAAGATCTTGATTGTCACAATGTTAAGAGCAAAATAAGTGGCGACCATCCCTTCAACTCACCACTAAACAAAAATCCTCGTGAAAGGGTCGGAATCGATAGCTAATGGAAATCAAACCCACCTTGTCGTGCTTCCTCTTTACCTCAGAGTTTCTCACAATATAAACAGAAAAAGGAAATTACACAATAATAACAAGTTATAGGTTAGGAGGACGCCTTCGATTTGGAGTTTATGCTCCGCAGACTATATGAAGCATGTGATAGATGGGGTCTTAAAATCAACGTAAAGAAGGCAGAATTCTTGGCAGTTAATTGCGATGCAATGTTCCAAATTCTAATAGATGATGACATGTCGATGAAACAAGTCGACCAATTTAAATATCTAAAGGTAACTATAACAAAAGATGGGTTGGGCTTTGCTGAAATGAGAAGTAGAATTGAGCAAAGTGAAAGAATTATAGGATGTCTAAATTCTATTTGGTGGGACAGACATATATCACATCGAACAAAGAAACACACGGGCAAATCCCTAGTTGAATCGGTGTTATAATACGGGTCAGAAGTATGGACAGCTAACGCCGAAAATAAAGGAAAATAGGGACAGTAGAAATGGACTACCTCAGAAGACGCGCACGTGTGTCGCGAACGATCATGTTACCAATGCAGAAATTAGAAGACTCATGCAGGCCGAAGAAAATGTAATGGACAGAATCGAAAGAAGAAGCCTCAAATCGTTCAGTCACCTACTTACGATGGATAACAATAGATGGCCTCAAAGAATGTTTAGATGAACTCCCTCCGGGACACGTAAGAGGCGAAGACCGCGAAGATCCTGTAATGAAGAAAAGCGAAAAGCAATGGAATCCAGGGGTTTGGAAGAAGAAGATGCCTTAAACAGGGATACATGGCGGTTAAGGACGAGAAGGCGGCACTTGGCCGTATAATATCGATGTATATATATTGTTGTGTTACCGTATTGGGGTGTGAAGGTGCTTCGATATTTAATTTTTGTTTAATAAATCTTATACTGATGATAATAAACCAGGGATGATGTGTGATGGGATTTGGAGCTTTCCATAATCTGTTTCCTTTTTGGTCTAAATCAATTCAAAAGTGCACTTTAGATAATTTATTTATTTTCTTTAGAATATTAAGGAATAGAGAGTAATTCCTATCTATTGCATGCGATGTCTGATGGTTGTTTTGTTATTATGTGATTTGTTAGTAGATAGGAGGTTGTGATTGAAAATCTTGGTCCTCATTGGTAGGAGGGAAAAATAGAGATTTATTTATTAGTTACGATAAAAATTAGAAAAAAGAAACGTGTGTGCTTTATGTATCTCGTATAAAAAGTTAAAATTTTCATTTAAAGAGTTACGAGAAGTTGGAGAAGAATATAAGGGATGTTTTAATGGACATTGAATAAAGTTTTGGAATAAGTTAGCTATTCGATGTGTTTTTCTACATAGAAGATTATAAAAGTTTTTTATTGTGTAAGCTGGAGAATAAAGTTGAAGTTAAACTAATATGTTTATTAGAACCCTGACATTTTTGTTATTATTATATATGCTGATGCCAATTGAAAATCAATTTCTTCGATTAATAAACAATTCATTATAATTTGTATAATTGGCGCAACCAACGTGAAGCTTTATTTTTGAATTATTTATTTTATAAACATAATTTAAAGCATATAAATTTTGTCACCATCAACATGGGGCTAGTAAATTATTTATTTTTATAATTATACACAGCATATAAATTATGGTCACTGCCAACGTGGGGCGATTATACAATTTATTTATTTTTAATTTATATTACATAGCATATGTCTTGTCGACGTAGGGCTATTTAATTAATATTTATTTAACAATTTACATAGCAATATATATATATATATATATACAGTGTGTCTCACTGTAGACTGCACCACCCCAATATTTTGTTTATATATTATCGATTCAAAAAATTTCTTTTTTCTGATTATACCTCTTACTAAACTGTAATTTTAGGGTATGTTACTTTCCCTTCACGGTGAAATGCTAGCCTACTACGATTTAAAATAAACAGCAAAATTGAAGAAATCGTATTAGGGATTTTTTTACAACAAAATTTTGTTAATAAAGGTTGCTCAGAATCGTTCAAATAAGCTAAATCCAAAATTTCGTTACAAACAAAAAATATTGAAAAAATTTTTT
>JABXWE010015683.1:0-24965 GCA_014611495.1 Limonius californicus
CCTAAGGATCAGATATTAATAGTAATTAACTTTTTACCTACCCATACAACTAATGATTGTACCATTTTATTAAACATGAACTAGATTAGTAATTCGGTAATCTATAACGTGCTAATAGAATTTACATATTTTTTTTTTAGTTGCACTTGTAATTGTGCGGTTGTTATTAATTGTTTTAAAAACGATTAGGGTATTTATTTTTTAATTACTCCTATTATTTATAGTATAATTACTATTGCAGTTGTTAATGGCAGTAGGATTTTTTCTTTTCGTTTATTTTACGCGCTTAAACGTTTTAAAGAGCAATTGAAAAATTAGTATCAAAATAATTATCACGCCATATTTACGCAATCCTTGAGTACCAAAGTTTTATTTTTGTTATTCAAAAATAAAATATGTCAGTTATAAAATGATGATTGAGAATATTTTAGCACTCAGATCTCCACGTTTTGCAACATCATACAAATGTATATTAATGCAAATGTTGATTGTTAACATTTCCTAAATTTGCCTCCATATCATTTTTTCACACACTTTCTTGTTCAGCCTTGACTGGATTTATAACTCGAATATGATCAAACTCGAAAATTATTCTTGTGCAGAGTGGGGATAAATGCGTTAAGTATTTTACGAACTTTTGTTAGTGGTTGTCTCACATATTAGTTATAATGGGTTATTTGTTAATGTTTGCGATTTTATCAGTTTTTCTTATATGTAAGTCTTTGTGTGTAGGAGAAACACCAAAAGTCAGTATTGTTACATATGAAAATGAAAATTCTGTGCCCGGACGATATAGATTTAAGTGAGTATCTATTAAATTACTAGCTGCTAATGCGTAAAAATACACAAGCGATTCTTAAATGTGAAGGTAATATTTAGATATTTATCTTAGTTGCGTTGTAGATTGATTTATTCTTAATAATTAATGCATATAAGTATGCGAACATACGAATAGTAAAACTACTTTAATTAGTATACGCACAATAAAAAGGTGAAAATGCGTAGAATGTTTGCCGACATCTAATTACAGAGATTTTCATTTTAAATTAACTATAAGCCAGTTATTAGTAGTCTAACCAGATTCCAGTTAGAAGGTTTATCGTCTGATCATCCGTTAAAGTCTCTTTTATTTATTTGTAGCATAAGAGTTGCATTTCATAACTCAGTGCACTTAAAATAGCAACATTAATTAAATTATGTTTATTTTGTTAAAATTAAACGACATACTATAGAAATAGTATATGAAAACCAATACTTCATAAGTATTTGTTTCCTTTACTGTACAAAAATGTTACACATCTAATAATAGACAATTAGATACTGAACCTCCAGATAATGCCACTGTATTGTTTTCGCGGTATTTGTCAATAATTCGGTATAGGTATTTCAGAATTAATTTAATCTAACGTTATAACTTATAACTCATACATTAATTGACATAAAAGTAAAATGAAGTAAAAATACTGTAATACCTAAGTGTCTCGTGCATTATACAGGGTTAGCTAAATTTTCCCTCTTTAAAAGTGGTTAGCGCAACTTAACTTACATATAGCATTGCAAGCAAAATCACTTTTTCTTTAGTTTAATTAAATTGATCTATGCTACCTATATATGAATGTACTAAGAGGAATTGTCAATATGGTCGGTTTCTTATTGGGAGAGACCTAAAACGCGGTTTTCCAAGCATCTCGTTGCACTCAGGCCATATATGGCCCATTGTACATCCTAATTATAAATTTTGTCTATCTGGGGTTGTTCCAACCCTAGCAGTGGCACAGGACCTACGGCTTTAGTCCTTATTCGACAGAACGCGTACTTTCAGATATTTTCCAGTCGGAAAATCTCACTGACCTCAGCCTGGTCCGACCCCACATCCCTTGGATTTAAAGGCACCTGCGCTAACCACTAGACCACCGAGGTTGCCGAGTTGTCAAAGTACTTGAAGTTTGAGTAAGATGTTTGTAAATAATGAGACGAGAAATTTGTCAGTTCCTTTTGATAAATGTAGTTGCAGCCCGCAGTTTATAATCCCATATATAATCCCCATATAGATTAACAGATCTAAGCATAAATGAGTATTAGTAGATCTTCTGTTAGAACAATTCTGAAAGCAAATGTATTTCAACCCTATTACGTTACTTTGGTGTACAAACTATCTGAAAAAGACCTTCAGAGAAGATTGCAATTCTGAAATTTCTTTCGAAATTGATTTACTTTAATTAATCTATATTAAATTGTGTATTGCTTATCTATGAGGCAGAATTCTCAAACAATGGTGTACGAAATACGCATACCTCGCACTATTACTCACACGAGTATCTGCACTGATTAGGGTAAAACACCCATTGATTGGCACCTTAAAGGGGTTTTCACATTCGAAGGCTCAGTAGATCAGCAGTATTAGTGGTAGAAAATTGACTTTTTTTGAAATTGACCCTCAATGTGTTAGCAACATAAATGTGTTCAAGTTCCTATTCAACAAGTGTCTGAATTAAGAGAAAAAAAATTAAAGAAAGGACTGCATTTGTGCCAGCAATTGGCAGTGTAGCCAATGATTGGCATAAGAATTGAACCACTAATTGGCAGTGTAACCAATCATTGGCATAGGATATTGAGTCGTTGATTGGCATTATTGGCATTGCATGTTTCATTGGCACGTCTAGCGTGAATTATGCTAAATATGTAATACCGGGTTTCAATTTTTAAATTAATAATAAAGCAATATATAAAATATTTTTTATTAAAAAAAAGCAATACTGCAAGTAAAGGAACATTGAACTAAACTGTAAATATAACAAACAAATAATCGTATTATAAACATGAAATTTGGACAAATTGAAATTGCTAGTTTTTGCATTATCGATGAAAAAAATATAAAAATTCTTAGTATGTGTACAAAAACTGAGCAGGTACATAGAAAACAGGTACTTTGGAAACAGAAATATGAAGCAGAGATGTTTAAATTGA
Source organism: Limonius californicus (assembly GCA_014611495.1). Lineage (NCBI taxonomy): Eukaryota > Metazoa > Arthropoda > Insecta > Coleoptera > Elateridae > Limonius > Limonius californicus. The sequence goes on from JABXWE010015683.1 coordinate 2,968, forward strand.
CGTTTTTTACATGTGATACGTTCAAAATTGTTTTCGAACATTTTTTTCTTCTTCAGACAAGTTATATGATACGTTCTGGTACATCTCCGAAATTTTATCCCAGGATTTGTACCATTAATATTTTGCACACAAATATAACACAGGCCGCCATAAACGGTCGAGTTACCTTATACTTGATTTGATTCAGTCTTTTTGTTACCGATACTATTCTCCAATCTCTTACCTTTGTGTTGCTTCTTCATTTCCATTTCCAATTCTTTAAGTCTTTCATTCTCTTCAAAGATCTGTTTGAATCCTGACGAAGTTATGACGTATGGTTTATTTTGGTCTCCTTTTTACCCTTTCTTTCGGTAGTTTTCGGCCAAAATAGAATGGTTGATAAGTAATTATTTTCGCCGTTCGCTGAAGGTTCAGTAGGGCCATATTATGTCGCAGCAAGTAGAAAAGGTCTATGATTCGCTGCAGGTTCAGTCAAGCTATTTTCTATCGCCGCATCAGTTGTGAAAGGTTTATGGTTCGCTGAAGGTTCAGTAGGGTCATCCATAGAACATGGGCATTCGTTACAAATGAGTCTCTCTACGGTTATTTTGTAACCTAAAGCAAACTTTGTTGTATTGTTAGTTATGTAATGTATTTGGAGAAATTTAGATTAGAGAAGGAGCTATGGATCTATCGCCAACAAGAAGTTCCGATACCAATTTGCTAGATTTGTTCTTTGCAGTACAATTTATAGGAATAGTACAAAATATTATACTCAAGACGTGTACTTCAGTTACACCTGACACGCTTGCTCAAGTAAGATATCGTTTTTAAAACGAGTTATAAAATTTTTACAAGTACCCGGAGGCAATTTTTAACGTTTCCTGCATTAATTAAAACTTTTTTTGTTTTTCACTTGTTTAGTTTTTACTGTAGTACGGGTGTTTTTCTTAATAAATACTTATATAATTAATCGTAGTAAAATTGTTAATTACTACAATAAGGGATCAACTTGATAGAAAGTAACTATAGGTAATCCATTGCTATACTATAAAATATTTAATAATCTCAGTTGATGTGATATATGTATGTTGGGTTGCGTCAAGCACTCTTAAGGGGTGACGAGTAAGCTGAGTCGCCATGTATATTCATTCTGCTTCCATGTATCGACAGGTCTGTTATATACGTCTGTATGTTAAGCATAGTATTATTTGGATTTAGTACTGTTATTTCTCACTATTTTTATCATTTTTCCTTGTTTACATGGTTTTATTTTCAGTTTTTGTTAAATTTTAACCACGGCAGCACATGTTGTGCTTAAAGTAATCGCATATCCTTTCGTTTAACATGAGATACTAATATAAAAATTCTAGAATATTGTGTTAATTTTATGGGGTATCCAATTTAGGCAGTGGCAGTAAGAAATTTCTTCTCGAAAACTAAGGAACAATTAGAAAAAGTTCATTGATTTATTGATTATTGAGTTTTCAGGTTGTACAGAACATTTTGAAATATTTTCTATCAATTACTTTGTGAGATTCTCGAATCTGTAAGCATAGGAATGAATTAATTGACATTCGGTCAAAGTAATATCTAGTTCTACATTTTTTCTGCTACATGTGTGTTTATTTAGTATTTATTTAGATTTCGTGCATTCATGTGTTTTTTCATAAAAAAGATTTAAGTAGCGATTTTAAATTGTAGAAATAATTGTTAATCTTAATCCCTGGATATCTTCTAACGGGTATTTCTGACGGTAGTAATTTAGTAGTAAAAGCAATAGTGTCAAGGAATTTTTTTATTTGTACATTCCCTAACAGGTTAATAGATTTATTGAAGCCGATTTCCTAAAATAACGATAAATATAAAATACGCTAATTTAATAGCGTTTTACGCAAATTTATTAATTAGTTTTTGCAATTTGTTGCCTTGACCTTAGTAAGCAATGTTTCATTGATGATTACGTATATACAAATAATAATAAGAACAAAATGTCGAGACACGATGGAGAAAACATACCTACAACTCCCTCGGTTACTTGTTTGTATTGCCTTGCGGGAGAGATCAGCAGTTTAATAATTCGATTTTCCTGTACTGGGAAGTGAATCCCAGATATTCAGCGCAGAAATCTAAAGTGCTTCTAGCCCACTGTATCAAATTAAGTGTTGGATAAACTTCTAAATTAAAACGGCAGTACGTATAGTAGTATATTTTTTGGAGAAGGATTTCTACCAGAATGTATACAACAATTAAACACCTAGCCGTTGTTGTTGTATGTCTGCTTAAGAAGTTGGTCGATTGAAAATCGCATCTGGAATAATGAACACTGCAAACATCCTTGAAGTACTGCAGGATTAGAAACTCCCTAGTAGGAAAAACCTTGATAGGATACGAATTAATTTTCGTGGATAACAATGGTTCTTGCGAAAGATCAAAATTGGTTAATTCGTGAATAACAACCAACAAAATCGACAGGATATACCAGGCCAGCCTAATCTTCAAACCTGAATTCACTAATAAATTTGTGGTTACGATACGTATAAACATTTTTGAAAAGAAGATGTAGTCTAATCTCTGACTCATGCCTGGTTTCGCTGTATTTCGAAGTGGAACTAGGACGACAAGCAAATGCCATGCCAAGAAGAAGTAAATTGGATAGCCAATTGAATATTAAAACTAGAATAAATTGAAAGTGTGGTGGTAGAGGAGAGTTTCCTTGAAATGGACAGCCTCTGAAATGGACATTCAAGTTTTATACCTAACTGCAATATCATGCCTTCTATTTTTCTCTTCTACACCTACTCCTAGGGTTCTCTAGCAGTGGTTTCACTTACCTACCTGAACGAGCCGCGTGTTGTGGCAAGGTCAGTTGCATAAATTTGGTGTGAAAAGTAAATATTTACCTAGTTTAAAAAAGTGAATAACTCGCTTATATGACAAGACTGCTTACAAAAATTTATATCACAATATTCTTCATTTATGGAGTTTAAGCAGGTATATTAAACCCATTTAAATTTAAAAATAAAACAATGAAAACTTAAGGGTATATTTAAAGTGTAGCGCCCCATGAACTGGACATATACGGTTTCAGTGAATCAGACACGTCCGATTCATGGAAAGGATTTCCAACTTACTCTCTAAAAGGGTATGTTTTTAAAATAAAATTTATTTTCTTTCTTGAGATCGCGTGATATGGCTAAAAGAATTAGAAAGTCTGACGAAGAAATTCGTGATGCCGAGGACGCAGTTGTTAGTCAAAACCTTTCTATCCGAAGCGTTGCCAAGAATACTGGAATCTCCAAATCTTTGTTAGCAAAAAATGCCCCTGACGATGAATTTAGTTATAAAAGAAAAATTGGAAAGAGAAAAACCTTCACCACAGAACTGGAACAATTATTGACTTCTTATTTTAAAACTGCATCCAAAATGTGTCATGGTTTAACAACAACTCAAACGAGAGAATTTGCGTACCAATTTTCTCTAGCGAATAAAATACCCACTCCATCCGAATGGATGAAATCTGCAAAGGCTGGTATTCATTGGCTCCAAGGTTTTCTGAAGCAAAATACTGAATTATCGCTTCGCCAACCGGAAAGCACACCTTTAAGTCGTGCCTCAAGTTGTAATAAATCAAACACAACAACGTTTTTCTCAAACTTGGAAAAACTTTACCAAAAACATAAATTTGCTCCAAATATGGTTTGGAATCTTGACGAAACGGGCTACACGAGTGTTACCCAGCCACCCAATGTAATAGCAGTACGAGGTTCTAAACAAGAAGGCCAAATTGTATCGGGTGAGAGGGGAACGCTTGTTACCACACTTTTCTTTATAAATGCATCAGAAGGAACAGTGCCACCTGCATTTGTGTTTCCACGAGTTTATTTTAAAGACAACGTGCTGAATGGAGCCCCTGCGGCCTCCAAAGGGACGTCGAATCCGTTGGGTTGGATGACAGAAGAAATATTCGTAGAGTGTCTGAAACATTTTGTAGCTTTTGTGCAACCCACAATTGAGAAAAATGCTTAGATTATAATGGATAACCATATAACCCATGTCAATATAGAAGTGGTTGATGTTGCAAGAGAGAACAACATAATTATTTTAACGCTGCTATTTCTTTGTTTTGATGGTATTGTATTTAAAAATGTCATTTATGTTAGTATGTTCATTTCATAGACACAGCTGTCAGAAAAAAAATAAAAGCATGCCTAACAAAACGTAAAGTTTTTTTTTGCTTTTAAGATTACGAAAGTAGTAGTAGATGCTCTATTTTTGCTCTAAAATTTAAATTTCTCCGAATTTTTAAATAGAAAATTAGTAGATAACAAACAAATAAAAAAAATGTTCGATTCAAGGGAACTCTCCCCTAGCTCAGTTGGTAGAGCGCTCGCTTTCTGAGTAAAACGTCGATTCTGGCCTGGGTTCGAAACCTAAGCAGATTTACAAAAATTTTGTCTGCAACCCAACACACACAATTTCCCAATCCGGCTTGCAACCGTGGATCTTAATGCTAAAAACCTTCTCTGGAATTTCTGTCGTTCGGATTCGACATTAAACTGTAGGTCCCCCTATTTTTATCTTAGCGCTGAGCGGAAACACGTGGCAGAGAAGAGGCCGATGCCCAGCAGTGGGACAAGAAGGCTGTGAATGATGATCAATTAAGTGGCATTCTGTACAATGTTAGAGGTTTTGTCATAATTTGCTTCTCATATTTCTTGTAATTTTGAATTCATTTATTTCTGCTTTAATTTTCATAGTAGTACCTGCTTCTTATACACAGGGAATACCTAATTATTTATTTTTAATTATATATATTATTAATTGTTTATTTAAATTTAATATGTTAATCATACTACCTTACGAGTACTGACCGTATCATATTTTCCTTATTTGCAGATACCGAACAAGTGATGGCACCAGGCGCGAAGAAGTCGGTGAAATAGCCAATCCCGAGCTTGATAATGCCATTTTAGTAGTTCGGGGTTCATATTCGTACATCAGTCTGGATGGGAAAAGATACACGGTGAACTACGTTGCTGATGAACAAGGCTATAGACCTGAAATAAAGAAACCTATACCTGATCATAACAGAAAATTTACTCCTTTACGTGACATTGGTGGTGCTGCCGTTTCATCATTGCAGGGCGGTGGGCTTGGATAAATAACGTTTATCAGTATTCTATAGCAGCGCTGGTGTGAACAACTTGTGAATTACAATATGACATACTTTTGCTAAAGAGTAAATCCGTTGGTATCATGTTTCCAAGCAAATACATTTAAAACTGGAATATTCTACCAGCTGGAGACTCAATGTTTAATTGATCAATATATCAAATGTGGATAGAAAGTCTGCCTTCAGCATTCCAATGTATATTTAAAAATTTCTGTGAGATTAAATATCTTGAAAATCCGTTTTGTTAATTTTCTATCATTTATATCTAAATGAATAGTAAAATTCCAATTAAACGAATTAATTGTATCGGAGGTGGTGTGCATATTCAAAATTTAAATAAAAAATAAACAATTTTATTCATTAAAAAGTGAATGACTGTTCATTGATATCAAATCGTTTATGTCACCAGGTATAAGGTAATTCAAGTCATTGGCATTTCGGATAATCGGAGTTATATTGTAAAGAACTCTGCCATCAGAACATATTCTGAAGTTGGTACTAGTGATCCTCCATAAAGTGCGCCTGCTATTACCAATCACGAATCATGAAATGCAAATAGTGGACACATATTTTTACGGTTAGTTTAATGAAAATTATGCCGGGTTAATCTTGCCGAACTCCCGAAACTTTTTTACATTAAAGGAAATTAAATAAGTCCCACATCACACCAACCAGAAAGAATCTCCGCTATCGACCGGTTATGCAGACTTTAAGGTGTTGTCATAGCCTGCTATATTTCATTTATATTTTGTCTGCACGGTAAATCCCAGACAAAATATTGTATTTACTGAAAATACTGAATAGCAGAAATTTGATAGAAGCGGTTTACTTCAATCCTGGAGAATAAACAAAACTATATAGTACATTTGTTTGCTTACATTATTAGTTTTCAGTCGATGCACCACACAATTCACTATTTCATTAGGTAAACACAGTTGTAATAATGAAATAGGAACAAATAAGCTTCACAATAATTTAGAAACACAGCTCATTACTTGGTTAGGTAGTCACAGTATTACTACTGAACACATAGATTTAATAATAAAATAGGTGCTGTGTGCTTTACATTTTATACGCGCGGTATCCTTACCGAGTACACAACTCAAATCATAACTCTCCCAATAGCTTAGAACATACAGCCTATTACTTAATTTGCTACCACAGTACAACTACATAGTACACAGATGAAATAATAAAGTAGCGGTACACAGCACTTTTACGAAGCACACAGCTACATATCTATTTAGATGTACTGTTCTTCTTACGGCAGCGTCTGCTTAGGAAGGTTGCTGATCAGTATAGCTACTTTAACCTTTGAAACTGTAGCGCGAAATAATCCCACAGATGACATTTTGAACCAATCGCGTAAGTTTTTAAGCCAGGATATTCTGCGTCTACCCACGCTTCGTTTGCCCTGAAATTTTCCTTCACTCCCCAGTTGTAATAAACGATATTTTTGCCCTCGGATGATATGCCCTAGGTATTCTAATTTTCTTTTCTTTATCGTAAATACTATTTCAGTTTCTTTATTCATACGCTCTATTACTTTTTTATTGGTTATTCGGTCCATCCACGATATACGTATAGTAGACGTCTGTACACCCAAAGTTCAAAGGATTCTAGTCTTTTTGTTGTTTCCTGGTTTAGTGTCCAGCTCTCTGTCCCATACAGTAAGATAGGGAAGATGTAACATCGGGTAAATCTAGAGCGTAGTTCTAGGTTCATATCAGGACATGTTAATAAGTTCTTCATTTTGACGAAGGCTGCTCTTGCTTGTTCTATTCTGGCTAGTATTTCTCTTCGTTGGTTCCAATTGTGTTGTACCCACGAGCCAAGATATTTGTATTTAGATACTTGTTCGATGGTATTGTTATTTATTTTTATTTCAACTTGTATATTCTTCTGTTTTGTAACTAACATGACTTTGGTCTTATTACGGTTTATCGTGAGGCCGTATTCTTCACTTGTCTGATTTATTTTTTCCAGTAAATTTTGGAGGTCATATTTATTATCTGTTAAGATGATGGTATCATCGGCATATCGTATGTTGTTCACATATTTGCCATTAATTGATATGCCAGCAGACACATTTTCTAATGCCTCGTTGAAAATTGCCTCCGAGTATATGTTAAACAAGGTTGGAGACAATACGCAGCCCTGACTGACTCCGCGTCGTCAACTTTCATTTAGATGTACGCGGTATCATTATTGATCTAGTATTAAAATATCAACACCTAACTGTCATAAATTAGCGCCACATATGTAATTATTTAATTAGATGTGTATAGTATCGCTACTACGCCCACAAATATAATAATAAAGTAAGGACTGGCGCTCAATACTTTATGAGGTACAAGCATTAACTTCAACGAACACACAGCTGGAATAATAACTCTCAGTATAGGTTACGATACACAGCCTATTACTTAATAAGCTACTCAAAGTAACACCACATTATACACCAAGAAATGATAAAGTAGGAATACCCAAATTTATATTTAATAAGGAAGGCTCGTGACGTTTACGAAACACACAGCTAAATATTTATTTACGTGCAGAAGGTATCATTATTGATCCAATATTCAAATAGGAACACACAACTATTATAAATTAGAGCCACACAGGTCATTATATAATTAATTATACACAGTATCGTATGCAGCTCTAATAGTAGAATAAAAACACATAACTTTTACAATGACATAGGAACACACAACCAATTATGTAATTAGGCACACACGGTACTGAGCATACAGCGATAACAGTGAATAGTTTCAGAGTTTCATACGTCGTTATTGAATTTGCCACCAGTACTTGTACTGGGCACATAGTTATTATAATAGAATAGAACTCATAACATACACACAATATTATAATAGTACGTAGCTCTTTTCTTACACTGTCTGATCACAACTAATTTTTTAGTTTAGGCGGTCATCTCAAATAAACCCATAAAGTACGTTACCAGCAAAGCTGTATATAATTTCTTTATATGCTTGTCTCTGTTTGTCTGTTAAGGTCATGCTTTCATTTGCTTTGCAGCAATAAGGTACTTGCATTCTCAATAAAAAAAGTCAAGTCCTATCTACTTGGAAGATGCACAAAAATGTAACAATACCGTACAGTCGTTGTGTCGATACTATTTACCTAACGTTTATCTAGAGTAAATGGAAATATAAATTTAAATCGAGCTTGTAGGACAAACATCATAAATAATAAATAGAAGGCGTAACATTTGATTAGATTTTTTAACTCTGGAAGTGGGACGTTGTTACGTAGCTACCACTGACGTACCACGCATAAGTAGAATGACCTGTTTACTCTTCAGGTCTGACGTCGGATGCTCATATCTAGGACCGCTAATAAAGATTTATGAATGTCGTTGGTAGTACTACTTTTACGTCGCGACTATGGGGTGATAATATATCCTAGCCTCTAAGCTAGACTCTCCAAAATGAAATAATTTTGTCTTGGTTGTAAGAATGCAGTCTCAGAAAAAATATACTGAAACTACTAAATTTTTCACGTTATCACTATTTATTTTATCACACAGATTCGGCTACTAAATATCATGGAAATATTCTAGAAAAGAATAAGGAAGCACTTTGCTACCCAACTACAGCAATTCTCTACGAAATACTGATTTCTGGTTCTGAATTAAACCTAAAAGCTTGACATATAGAGTAAAATACGTCAGCCAAAATTCCAGGGTCTCTAGATATTTATACATAATTTAATTCTGCGGATATCTTTGCGCTAAATGTATTACACCTTTGGCACCTTTTTATAACAGTGCACGGATTTAAAATATGAATTAAAAATTTTGTGGAAGAGTAAAACGTATATTTTAGAATCAGTAGTATGTCGAAAAAAGTAGAAGAAAGCGGGGTAGGAAAGAAATGTGTTTGTAAAACTATGACAAAAGATTATTCAAATACATGCGAGATATAAAACTTTAATTTTTATTAAATAATTTCTAATGTTAATTTTACTTTATTATTCCTGTTTCTGTTTATGCTAATCAAAGTACTTTATACTTTAACAAAAGTAATAATATAGTATATATATTTTGCTAACCGCACTTCAATTATTACTAAAGAAAGTACCTGGAATAATCTTTCTAGCTTTTTTATTACCTAACCTCAAACTTCAGCCAATGGTAAAGTGATCTGATAATATATTTACGTTTTCATGTATCGATTTTACTATATAAAATGTCCTTACGTTAACGTGAAGTTCTTTTTAGTTTTAAGGTTTGCATAATTTGCTATTTAGTTACAATTTAAAAAAAGAATCGCTAAAACACTTTTACTTGAACTTACATGTTGTTTTAGGTCAGACCGTAAATTAGAGATTTGCCTGCTACCAGGTATTTAACAATTCCAACCGCATCATACCCATACTCTCATTTTTTATTTTGTACGCGATAATTAAGAATAAGCTTGTTTTTCGTTGTATATTACATAATTGAAAACGTCAAACAACATCATCCGCTTGCATCAATATACATGTTGTGAATTTTTAAAGTCAACAATTTTGTTTTTATACATACATTTGGTTTTATCTTTGAGAATTCTGCTGGTTCTAGGTGGTTGAAATTTTCCATCTCCCAATGGGAAGATATTTCTAATCTTTGATTAAAACTGAAACAGTACTGTCTGTCTTCAACAACATACGATTAATACGTATTAATTAAGTGTTCTTTTATTATATTACTGAAAGGTCAAAAAATATATACCCAATATTGCTCGATATAAAAGTAACTACTTATTAAAAATCTATTATTGAAAAATATAATATAAAGAACATAACATAAAAACGAAAACATATTTGGAAACTAGAAGTGATTGAAGCGTTTCTAAAGAATAATTTGTTCTATTTGTATTAGATAAGTATTATTAGCTGGAATGATTGTAATATCCTAATATTATTATATACAATAATATACATGGTGTCGTACGTTATTCTCTTAATAATCAGTATTGATAAAGTTTCAAATACGGTGATCATTGTATTTTGTAACAAGCAGATAGGGCACACCTCTCACATGTATATGAAATGCATAATTAACTTTTCTTTTTAGTTACAAAACATATTTTTTACATTAAGAGTTTTTAGACAGACAAATGTTATTAATTTGTATAGATGTTTGTTGTTATAACAATCAGTTCCAATGTATTCTAATAGCCACAAAATTGATATGATGTTGATTTTGGGAAAATGCAGAAGGGCGGAAGACAGACCTCTTCCAAATAATCACATGATAGCTTCAGGCGTTTGCAAAGAAATTTGAGGCAATATGGATAGTTTTCCAAGCCAAAGGTGAGACAACGGCATGTCCCAACTGTAGAAGGTGAAGCGGCAGTCATTGAACATGTAACTGGTAATCCCTATATAAGCCAACGAGCCGTTGCAAGAACTGTAGGCTTTAGCCAAAGTTCAGTATTTAACATTTTATAAGCAAACCGGTTCTATCCTCACTACTTCACATTAGTAAAACACTTTACAGAAGATGATTACCCACGCCGGGTGAATTTCTTCCAATTTTTAAGAAACGAAGTTACTACTAATCCACTGTTTTTAAGAAATACTCTGTTTTCTGACGAAGCCACGTTTAGTAACTATAAGTGTGTAAATAGACACATTTGCCATTTCCTGTAAATGTGTGCTGTGGTACCGTCGCGAACTTTATCGTTGGTCCCCACTTCCATGAGCAGTGTAAATGGGGAAATGCATTTACATTTTTTAGAAAATGATTTGTTCATCTTTTAGTAATTTAGTAGACATTCCCCCTTATGTTAGATAGCGTACACGATTTAAAAATAACGGAGCACCTGCCCACTCCTATAGAATTGTAAGAAACTATCAAGATGGAACTTCATATAACAGATTAATCGCAAGAGGTGCAATTCATCCTTGGCCTCCAAACAGTCCGAACTTGACTGGGTTATATTTTTTTTTTGTGGGGTAAAATAATAAACGACGTCTACGAAACTCCCTTCGAATTATTGAATCATGTAGGTCGATAATCTCACACATGCTAACTCGTGCGGCGGTTTGACTTCGGTGCCCAGCAAGGTGAACAGCAGTTTGAACATTTATTACGTCATTAATTAGTGTTTCTCTTTCTGTTTCTCTTTCTGTTTTTATTTAATTGTTTTTGATTTTATTGTCCGTCAACATATTTTATGCTATATTGCCATTCTGTGTTTGTTTTGTGTAAGTGACAACAAATAAATATTGTAAACGTACCTCTTGCAAAACTGCATCTTATTAATTAGTAAATAGTTTCATTGTAGTTTCTTAGTACATCTAATGCAGCTGCTTTGACTTTTATTTATTTAAACAATGTAAGGTTTACTAAGATACCTATGGGATACAAACAGCTGTAATGTATGTAGTCTACCTACCTGTTAGAAGCTAAAATATTTACTCTGTATTTAAGAAAATTATGTCTATGATTCCAATGATATTTGCATAAAGTGGCATACGTACAAACGATTTTAGATATTTATAATAATTTTATGGTAATTTGTAACTTAAATATATTCGTAGAGTTGATTATATATTTTATTGAAGAAAATAATATACAGAATAAATTTTTTTAGACATGGCAAAGTTTTTTGCATCGTATTATAGTACAGAATATTATTATCAATGTTGAATGTTATGTTTATAAACATTCTTTGTATCTCATTCAGGCACTTGGGAAGTATGGATTAGCCTTGATTATCGTATAGCTAATGCACAGTAAATCTGAATGTACTCCGTGTTAACACGTTGAGTGTCTACTAATTTATCAAATACAACCATTTCGACAATCTAGAATATCTCTCTCGAAAATAAAATTATTATTAGCATTTCGTTTGCTCATATCACTAGTTCTAGATTATTTCCGGCTATTAATTAGCCAACTTAAGTAACTAGTGAGAAAAGTGTGAACTTGAACTATTTAATGGCATGAATCTTAAATAGAGTCCGTTCCAATTAATAAGGCGACAGTTCTGTAAGAGATGGCGGTCGTTTCCAATATAGTCCCGCCGATCTATTCATTGTGTCGACCTGGCCTTGTCGTACGTCCTAAAATTGCAAGCTTTAACCGTTAAAAAAGAGAAAGTATTCTCTGGACTTCTTACTTATTTATCTGTGGTTTAAAAAGGATATCGTGTTACATAACATAATGCTATTGGGAAGGGAAAACGTTTGCCGAACGCTATTGGTCATTTACCTGCCAGGTAAACTTTGAGTAGAATACTTTTCCATTGGTCAAACTCTGCTTTCTTTTTATCTGTTGCAACAGGCTCTATCACAATAGCGAACTACTAAGGTTTTCAATTCCCTATTATCTCAAATGTCAAACAAACTGAAGAAAATAAATATTATAACCTTTAAAATAATGTAAAACTGGAAATCTAATAAGGCTTACGAAAATAGGGAACATTACAGGAAGGAACGTTAATAAAAACAAGCTTGTCATTAGGTAGATTCCCAAATTTCTATTATACCGTTCAATTAGTTAGTAATAACAAAAAAATTGCATTGTTTTACGCAGCTTCTCTCGGCCTTGCCGCACGTACTTGATCATATCCTGCATCTTATTTTAATTGCGTGAAATACGCTACTAGAGAAGGGATATATGTATATACTCAAAATAATTTAAGATTATTTTGCAGTTATTTCCCCCTTTCAAACATAATGTATTACGTAATAGTGTTAGTGATCCTTATGCGTACAACACTGTGTGTGGAAGAATCAAGAAATACTAAAATCATCACATATGAGAATGAGCAATCTATGCCTGGAAAATATAAGTTCAAGTGAGTAACTAAGTTAATTAGAAGTTGCTAATGTGTAGAAGCCATTAACTGCGAGGGTCATGATTCTGTAAGGTTATTTTTGTTTACTCCTCGCAGTAGTTGTGTAAGCTACAAAAATAGACATCATACAGAAAGTGAATTTAAGTTAACCACTTAATACAAGAATGCTAATCAAAACGCTTAAATTAATTATACGTATACAACATAATATTAAAGAATACCAGTTTCTGGCAGTTAAACAAGATTGCTGGGAAGGTTCATCGTCTCACCTTACGATCAAGTCTCCTGCATTTATACATAATATTAGTAGCATATTTTGCTGCTTGATGCAGTTGTAACTTTATAATACGGTTTTCGCTTTAGAGTTGAAAATAATATCGATTTGCTATAAGATTTAAAAAACGAAAGGCAAAACTAACAAATAACTGGAAATTTTCGATGTCCGCTGGTATTTAGTTTTTGAATAATACGGGATCAACATGTGTGGAATTAGTAATGCAAATAAATACATAAATGTATTGCTGAGATATTCCTAATTCATATACATTTTATTTATAAATATTTGCTGAAGTTTTTGAGTTAATAAACATAGTTTCTTAATCCTACTGATGAGGAGCTTGAATGCCTTTAAAAAAACTATTTGTCCTGTACTGCAAACTACTCATTCAGAGCAGCCATCACCTCTTCACCATAAGTCCCCAGAACAAATTCTTTTAATTCGGGGAACAAATAAGAGTCGTTGAAAGCCAGACTTAGAGAATATGGGGTTGTTCTAAAATTCAATTCAAATCCAGCATTGTGGATAGTAGCCATAGAAACACACATTTCGCGAGCGGGAGCGTCGTCTTGGAGAAACAGAACGCCGCATTTCAATTTTCCATCCCTTCTTTGCTTCATACCTTCACGGAATCTTGCATGAGTTTTGAATAATAGTCTTCCGTTATTGTGTGAGAACGTGGTAAATAAGCAGCAACACGAACTCCCTTAGAATCCCAAAACACTGTTGCCATTATCTTTATGGCCGATGAAGCCACACAGAACTTTCGTGGGAGCGGGGAATCACGATGCCGCCCTTCCATACTATGCCATTTTGACTCTGTATCAAAATGATGAACACAGGTTTCATCTATAGTTACAAATATTTCCAATAGTCCATCCAAATCCGTGTCTATTAATATCAAATTGTACACATCAGTGAGAAACCTGGCCCGCTTCTGACAAGGTGACAACATTTTCGGAATCCATCGTATGCAAATTTGTTCAAACCCCAACGTTTCCAACGGAGAAGCCAAATGTCTCAGGAATACATTTGACTGTAATTATTCTCAGATCATTCAGTACCATATCATAGGCCAAGCCAATATTTTTTTGAGTGACAACAGTTTTCGGTGGTTCACCTCTTGGTGCATACTAACACGACTTTCTTTCTAATTTCAAATCCCGGCATCAATTCATATTTACTTGGTATGATAAGGTAGAATCACCCAACACTCCGGACATGCCGTTATACATTTTCTGCGGTTAGAAACCCTTCTTAAAAAGATGTTTTATCACAGACCCTGTCTCGAATTTTTCCATTTCTCCAAAACACCTGCACCACATTAATATTAAATGTGTAACTTTTATAAACAAGACAATAGGCACCTGCAACTTGGCATATATTATTGACAATAACTGACATTTCTAAGAAAAAAGTTATTGATTTGTCGGTCAATGCGTTCTGTGTTACGGACAATAATTGATGGATCATCCTGGTAGATCCTGTAAAGAAAATGAATTATGCATTTATTTTAACTGGTATTATTATTAATGTAAATTTCCATTAATTTTTCAATATTTTATTTTGACCAAGTCATAAACTTTAGCGACATGTGTGAATGTTTATAAACAATTTGAATTAGAATTGTTTAAACAAAAAAGAATTGTTTGTCTCTTCTTTTGGATATGGGTGTAAGCCTATTCCTGTGATGTGGATTGCCAACTATCCCGCCATATTTTATGTGGTTGTCCTGGAAGTCTTCTGCTTGGGGGGATTTCCTTTCTATCTTAACCAGTCTATCATCTGTCATCCTATTTATGTGCTCGTTCCACTGTCTTCTGCGGTTTCGCGTTCGCTGAACTGTGTCATTGCCTTCACATTTTTCTCTTACTTGTACGTTTCTTTTCCTGTCATGAAGTGTGCAGCCTGTGATCATTCCCAGAGTTTTTATCTCAGCCGTTCTCAGTTGTCTTTCGGACGTTGCCGTATCAGCTCTTCATTTTGCTACGTATGTCATTACGGGTCTAAGGTAGGTCTTATATATGCGCGTTTTGCAATGGATGCTGAAGTTCTTATTCGTCCATATTACGCCGCTGCTTTGTTGACGTGTTGTGGTACTGCATCTTTAAGATCGCCGTAACTCGAGATTGTGCAGCCTAGGTAGTCAAAAGATATGACCTGTTAGACTGTTATTTTATATCGTAATGGTTCGCTGGATATAACCATACATTTGGTTTTGGTTTTCGAGATGGATATGTTGTATTTTTCAGGTTTAATCTCGAATGCGTATAGTAGGCGTTGTAAGTTGTCTTCCGACTCCGTGATGAGGGCGGCGGCGTATGCGTAGCAAATTATGTTGACTTGGTGGTTTCCTAGACGATATCCGATACCTTTTCCTTTGACTGCGTCTATGATCTTGTCCATTGCCGTCTTAAAAACAAGCGGACTAAGGCGCATTCCTATGCTGGTTTTTATTTCTTTAGTTAATTTGCTATCAGTTCTTATTTTGGTGGAGACGTTGGTGTTGGATCTTGGACTATTTTAATATAGTAATAGTAATATTTGTAGGACGTCATTTAAGTGTATTTGGTGGAACGTCTGGAAGGTCGACAAAACATATGAAGGCTGGTATATTTATATTCCAGTAATTTTTCGGTTACCTACTTGACGTAGGGCGAAGAATTGTTTGCGTAAATGTATAATTATTCCAATATTATAAGTTGTACGATAGCTCTGTTGGGTACCAAAACATGCGCAATTTTTGAGTAAAGCAATAATTAGATATTAATTCAGTGATTACGTAATCCTGGCATAATATGTAGTTGTTCACGTAATTTAAGTGTGTACAACTCAATTATGTTGATTTCGAAACTTTTTAAGTAGGTCACCGTAGCCTCAAACCCTTGTTTTTCTTTTGGATTGTTTGTTGGCATTCACCGTAACTAAGATCCGTTGCTAATGACGCCCGTAGAAATATTTCAAAGTTTTACAACTCTTGAAAAAAAGATAATCGTAACAGAACGTTAATAGGGTTACCTTACTTTTCTGTCGTGGTTTTAAGAAATTTTTGGACCTTAAAATGGTTAAAAAATGTAATATAGTGTTTCTTAAGATTTCATATTTGGAATCTTCAACGGTATCAATTTGCATACATGCATCATTTTGTGATTATTAGGTACAGACGTACTAAGTAAATTTAATTTTAAATCTTCAATAACAAGTAATCCCCTCTTCGAGTGTTTTATATCTTAAGAGATGTAGCGATCTTCTCTCCTATGTCTGTGTCGCGCATTTAAAGTGTCACAGATATAGAGGCCTGCAATTTGACTTGGGCTCCGAAACACGGGAAAAGTAAACACTTGTACTCTGGAGAAGATTTACTAAGCAAAATACCTCGCCGGATTGCCATTGCTTTGCGAGGGAGAACGGCCACCCCACGTTCCGGTACTGAAAATTGAACCCAGGACCTTCACCGTAGAAGTCTAACGCGCTAACGTCTAGCTCGCAGCCGCCTAGTAATAAAATAATATAAAACAAAAATTTAATTAAGGTACGTGGTGTTTTCATACACTTAGAAGCTCGTTAAAAGAGAGGTTGTGTTATTTAACCTTGACCGTAGTTTAATGAAAATCTACAATTATATCATTATTACTTACACGAAGCTGCTAAACTAGATGACTGCAAAAGTGTCCTTACCTTATAGGACGTTGCTGGTTTGCAACGTAATTTATTTATTTTACAAATCAGCTAAAAGTAAATGAGCTTTATTACGATTTATTTTTGAATGCATGCATGAGATTAGGATACTTTCCTGTTTCCTGGAGAGTAGCTGACATTCTCCCTATTTATAACGCAGGAAAAAATAAGCATGACCCAGACAGCTATAGACCTATACGCTTACTAGCAATACTAGCTAAACTCCTTGAGAAGACCATTCTCTCCCGGCTTCAAGAAGACATATCTGAAGAAGACGTGAACTCTCCCCATCAATTCGGATACCGATAATATCACACAACAGTGCATCAACTGTTACGAATTACCGAGACAATAGAAAAGGTACTAGAAGATAAGAAGTATACAGCTATCTTGTTTATGGACCTGGAAAGAGCCTTTGGTAAAGTCTGGCAAGAAGGGCTGTTACATAAAAAGGTAGAATTATATATACCAACCTACTTAATAGAGATACTGAGGTCTTTTCTAAGCAATAGAATATTCCGGATACGAATTCAAGCAACCTTTTCCAGTAGTAAATCTATGAAAGCTGGCGTACCTCAAAGAAGCTTACTGGGCCCAACTTTGTTCAACATAAATGTACATGACCTTCCTTCCATAACTAACACAATCCCGGTCATGTATGCGGATGATACGACCATAATAGCACAGAGTGATTCACCTCAAAACGCTATAGAACAACTACAAAGTGCTATAAACATTACGAACATTTCCTAAATATGGAGAATCAAAATAAATCCACAAAAATATCAAGCAAAAATGTTCACCTTGAAACGTTATACTATACTTCCGGTAATTGAAATAAATAACTATGATATCTGTTGGAACCCCAAAGACTCGGCAGTAAAATATCTGGCAGTTCAATTTTAACTTATGCACGTCCAGCTGGGTCAATACATCTAACACTTCACTCAAGAAACTTCAGGCTATGTATGTAATAAAAGTAAGTGAGAATGTTTGTTGAACTTCGTGGTAATTCGTAGTTACTTTGCAGCAAGTTTGTTTAGTTGAATGCAAGGATAGATTTCGTGTGGGTCAGTCCAATGGATTGAAATGCAACATATTTAATAACCCTGTGACCAGGAGAGTTTTAGATAAGTTCAAAATGGCTATTAAAGAATTAAGTCCAGGTTTTATTTTCATCGATCTTTTTTTCTTGTCTGGTTGAAAACGCATTAGATTCCATTTTCTTCTAGAAATAATAAATTATTTAGTTTATTACCCAGAAATATATTACATTATTAAATATAAATAAAACTAGGGTTTTCTTGTATGGATACCAATTGAACAACAGTTTCTGATTGCCAATTTCTTAAACTGTTATTGATCAATTTGATTACCATTCTTCAAACTTACATTACTTTTATAAGGGTGAAGGAGTCTTATTTGAGTGTTATTTATTATATTACGAGTTGTGTTCAATTGAAATATAAAAAATGTATTCAACAATATAATTACAAATAATTACCGTAGCAGTTAAGGCACTTATCTCATTGTTTTACTAACCGACGTATACCCTGCTAATAGAATTCTTGCGGCTGCTGACTGATGAAGTCTTCTGCGTCAGACTCAAAATGCCGGCATTTTAACGCCTTTTTCAGCGGTCCAAAAATATGGAAATCGCAAGGCGGTAGATCCGGGCTATAGGGTAGATACTCTAAAACCCTCCATTTCTTTCGCTGAAGAGTTTCTTTTACTGCTTTAGCAACATTGTTGTCATGCAGTAAAATGACCCCACTCGTAAGTTTTCCTGGACGATTCCGTCTTGATGGAGCTGATTCAAAGTTTTTATCTTCAGATTTGCATTGACCTTTACTCCAGGTTCCTTAAACTCTATCAACAAGGAGCCTTCATGGACAAAAAAAATGTTAACATCACCTTGTCTGTAGAAGGCTGTGCTTTAAACTTCTCTGGTGGTGGCGAACTTGAATGTTTCTACTGCATCAATGATAAATTACTGGACGACACGTAGTAATGGCACCACGCTTCGTTACCAGCAACTATTGACAGAGAAAGTAATCACCATTTTGCCTATAGTCTGTGAGTTGTTGCAGAGATACGCCTATTCGCAAGCATTTTTGGTCATTAGACAAGAGACGAGGAATCCATTGCGAACAAACTTTGCTGTAACTCAGATTACGAATAATACTATGGGCAGATCCTACACTCGCACCAACAATTTCTGAAATTTCTCTAATTAAAATTCGACGATTTTCTCTAATAAGGCCCTCCACACATGCCATATTGTTTTCTGTTAATGCAGTACACCGTGCACCTGGTCGCGGCACATCCACAGTCCCCTCTTTTCCATTATTAAATTTTCGGCACCAGTCCTTCACAGTTGGGTACGTAATATATGCATTTCCATACACTGCTTGCATTCGCGTATGAATCTGCAATGGCTGCGTAACCTAAGCGGATAAAAATTGTAGGACCGCATGCTGATCAAACTGGGATGGATTTTCAACATCAAACACCATTTCAAAATCGAAGTTTTAAAAGTCAGAATCAAATTCAAACGCCAGGAACTTATTAATGGGTTGGTTACAAACACTACTAACATTAACAAACCTCATTTGAATTATTGCATTTGTTTTCAAGGCTAAGCTGATCAAAGATGAGTTTCAGTTGAACAAGCCTCGTATATCAATACTAAATTGCTATGATGAATACACTAGAATAATTACTGTTAAGTTCGGAAGTTCCCAAACAAGCAAATATTTCCATTTTGTAATACTAAGTATTGCTTTTCGATTGATCTTGGCTTGTATGAGCTTGTTTGTCTATCTGTATTTTGCATGTATATATTCGGCAATTAAATAGGTATATGTTTTTGATGGTCACGTACTAAGGTAGTAATGTTGTTTTAAAATATATTATTAATGTGCGGTATTGTGTTGTAATTAAATTTAATGGTGATGTTTTAAATTAACTGTACACGTAAACTCCATGACATTTCTAAAAGTACTGTTGTGTCTGGTAGAAAACCGAACGACTGCAATTTCTAACAGACTTAAACTATTTAAACTACCAATTATTACTAATGAAACCTTTTTATAGCTAGATCTTTTTCAACATTTATACGACTGAAATTCTTAATGGTGGTATATATTGTGTTTTCCTTGAACTTCTAGAAGGTCATGCACTGAACCTAACAGAAACAAATTGTACTGCGCTATAGTCCTAAGTTTGAACACGTAAATTAATTTTAGATTGAAATTTCACCAATGCATACTTTACATACTACGCTCTAATACTAATATTTGAAATAGTTTTGAATTGTAATTTCTATCATTTTCACAGACTGCACTCCTGTTTCTTTTCTTATTTATTGTAGATATGAAACAAGTGATGGCACTTATCGTGAAGAAGCCGGAGAAATAATAAATGGAGTTCTTGTAATACACGGTGCATACTCATATGTTAGCCCTGATGGAGAAAGATATACAGTGAGATATATAGCGGATAACCAAGGGTTTAGACCGGAAATAAGCAAATTCACAGAAGCTCCTACTCGAAACGTCAATACCAATGTTCGAATAGGTGGAAATGCGGTGTCATCTCTACAAGGCGGTGGACTTGGATAATTGAGAAGTAATAAATATCATCATATGCATACAATGCCGTATTACATCGATTATAAGACGCCACCTATTATAAGACACACCCTTATTTTTGTAAGCCGGAAAGCTAATCGTCAACCCCCAGTATCTTGGTAAGAAGCCATCAAGTATAAAACGTACTATGGTATAAATACAGAGACACCAAAATAGAGAAAAACATGCTCTTATAATCGATGTAATACGATATTTTATAAAATAATTAATTATTTATATATATATATATATTGCTATGAAACTTGTTTATAAATATAAATAAACAAATAACCCCACGTTAATGGTGACGAAATAAATGCTATGAATATGTTTATAAATAAATAAATGAATTTTTCTTCACCTCGGCTAGCTCAAAATTAAATTATGTACGTTGGTTACGCCAATAACACAAATTAAAATAAATCATTTTCTTAATATCCCAGCATATAAAAACCATAAATATCTCAGGGTAACATTTCGTGACCTCGCTACAAATAGTTATAAAATTATAATGATAAGTCAAACACATACATATAAAACTTAAATAGAGACTTATCTGCAATCCAAAATGTTGTCGCACAGTGTACATCTGAATTTCTTATAACTGCAACTGATGCATGAATTTGAACTTGTTGCGTCTGATCCGAACTATATCTCGATCAATGCAGCTCGTAACGACTTCCAGAATCGTTGATAAAGAACTTAAACTTTTGTGAAGTGTTTAGAATTTTCCAAAATTATACTTTAATCTTTCACTACAATCTCATAACTTATTACAGGTAAGTTGACTTTTTTTTATAATGAAGTAATGAATTCACTTTTAATTTTATATTCTTTAGGTGTTCAGGAACGTTGGAATAAATAACACACGTTGAAGTTCCAATTCAAGGTTAGTTTTATATTTTTAATAATTAAACACTTTATATCCTTTAACTTTGAAATTATATAAACATCTTTCGAAATAAAATTAACCTCACAAATAATCATGTAAACAAAATTGTAGCCACACCCACATTTAACAAATTTCAACCTTAATGATTTAACATTTTAAATTTTTAGAGTAAATGAAAATACGTGCATCTACTTTGAGTGCTAATAACTAGCTAAAATTCAAAATTGACCAAATTTGGTACCTTCACGCACACCTCAACTTAAAATGGACCAATCAAATAGCCCCTGTTAATCAAAATTATAAACATATGATTTACAACATTTTAAACTTACAGATTATAAGATTAATATTTAAAATTTTAACAAACAAAATTCATATCTATAATCTTTGAAAATTTACAATTCTTTTGATTCCAAATACTTTAAAATTCACGACAAAAAAATTTACATGTAGATAAATATCCAAAATTATCCAAAATACATCAGATCAAATATAAAATTACTAAACCTACAAAAAATCTACAAAACCCTTCAATACAATTAACTAC
>JABXWE010015685.1:0-27794 GCA_014611495.1 Limonius californicus
AGCCTCCGCTCAGGTAAGTGCATCAAAATTACAACCGCTTGCTAGTAGCAGTAGAGTAAACGTTTTGCAAAATGTTGTCGTGAAACCCAGCCACCTTGAGTTCCCTGAATACGAAACCATTTCAGATGCGGAGGTCGAAAACAATAGTCAAGGACCTGCAAGTGGTAGCATTTTGCGGCAACATTTAATATTATTAAAGGAAAATTCGCTAAAAGCTAAATTGAAAGGTAAAGTTCTCGCGAGTAACAAAACGGAGGCAGTCCCCCTTCAGACTGCTGCATGTAGCAATCAGGCTGACGCTCCCGCCTTTGATGTGAATGAAATTGTTGCATGCAGTACCCCTAACAACGATTCCAAATTTGATAAAGGGCTTTCGCTGAGAAGGTGCACGCACGTCATCAATGTCGCATTAGGAAGTGGTGACGTCATTGTGCCGTGCCAACATAAATTAAAGAAAAAAAATTAATTTTTTTGCCAAAATACGCAGTAAAAGTCGTTTTATTTGCAAGACCTTGGAATACAATTACACAAGTCTGAGTATAATTATTTAATGTTTCATAGTTTTCCTGCAACAGGCAAAAACAATAAAACTGTTGGGGATTTTACGTTTTCACGTTGTCTATAAAATTTAGCACGTTTGTATGGTGACCATCAAGCGTGCATGCTTTGTTGTAGCAATCTTCCCTCGTTATTATCTTCGTTTATTTTACAAAAAAGAGTTCTTTTCAGAACTAAAGCCTGTGTTTACTTTATTAACGTACGTGTTATTTTGTGCGAGTGAGTTCCACTGCTATATTTAAGTTTTTGGAAACATAACCTACAATATTATGGCTCTTCCTCGAAAAAGTAAAGCTTTTACTGCAACGCTGATTAGATATTTCGAACAGGAAAGAGACCATGGTGGACCATTACTTCCTTTAAATGCAGTAAGAGAAGTAAGTGCACATTATTTAATTTGTAGTCCGTTAGAAATCTGAAATACGAATAGTAGTTAACGAAGGGATTATGTTTTGATTCTTACAGAGAGTTGCTGCAGCTTTAAACGTTAGTGCCAGAACAGTAGCTTCTGTTTCGCAAAGCGTTAAATCTGGCAACCTCTTGCGAAGTCCTAAAAGAACCAAGCTGCGAAAAAAGCCTGTCACCGATATCGATGGATTTGATCAAACGGCTATTCGTAATACGATTTACGATATGGTGAAAGACAGTAAGTGTCCATAATCTTATTAAATAACATTTTGATTTCTAACAACTATTTTTTTAGAACAATATGTTAATTGTAAAACCCTTCTACAAGTTTTAAAAGGGAAAGATATTTTTTATGGTGGACTGACTTCCTTGTGGACAATTCTACGTAATCTTGGGTTTCGGTTCAAGAAGGATGATCCTCGAAGAGGTCTGATGGAATTGCCCAATATTGCATTTGCAAGAGTCCGTTTCCTGCAAGAATATGTCAGAAACCTGAAGTCTGAGAGTGGACTTCAATGTGTATTTTTAGACGAGACCTGGGTATTTGAAAGTGGGACAGTATGCTCATCCTGGCAAGATTCTGATATACGCACCGTTCGCAAAATTAAGCCGGAAGGAAAACGGTAAATTAATTATAATATAAAGAAAAATAAAATTAATTAAATAATATTTTTTAAAGGTACATAATACTTCATGCCGGAAGCCGTCAAGGCTTTATTCCAGAGGCTTCAAGTATATTTTGTTCAAAAACCAAAGACCCAGATTACCATGGCGAAATGAACAAGGAAAATTTTTTGAAATGGTTTAAGAACCAATTATTAACAAAATTGGAAGAACCTTCCCTTATCATTATGGATAATGCAAGTTACCATAGTAGCTTGCTCGAAACAACACCAAACTCTGGTTGGAAAAAAGCAGAAATACAAAACTGGCTGCAAGAAAGAAACTTACAGTATCCAAAAGAAGCAATAAAAGTGACTTTGCTGGAAATTGTTGCACCGTTAGTGTCTAATTTACTCTAAATATTTTCTGTCTATGTTAATACAATAAGCACTATAATATTATGAACTGTTTTTAGAAATAAGCCCCCAAAAGTATATGCTGCCGATCAAATGGCAATAGAACATGGCCACAGAGTGCTGCGGCTACCCCCCTACCATTGCATTTTCAACCCTATAGAAAAAATTTGGGGCATTGCCAAACAGCACTACAATAAACATATAGGCAGCGATGGTTGTGGAATGGTGAAATGCTTAGAAATGTGGCAGAAATCATTAGACGTGGTCACTCCGCAAATGTGGCAAAATACGGTGGAAGACACCAACAAAATAATTTTAGAATGGTGGAATAGGGAGATCGGCTTTGACAGAGATGATGTGACTCCACTAATAATTCATCTTGGGCCTCCCGGAGAATCCAGCGATGAGGACGAATATGATGACAGCGATTTTGAAGCTGATATTTAACATGCCCCCATTAAATATTCTATATTTTTCTATACGAATTGCCTTTTATTGTTTCTTAAATAACTATTATAAGCTAAATAAAATAATATTTCAATTTAGATTGTTCTTGGTAGTGAAGAATAATAAAATAAATAATGTTAAAGTAAGATAAGTGGAATTTTATTTCAACATCCAAAAGTTATCAAGATTAAAACTGAATATATTTGCTGATATTATGTACTCTAATAGGTTATTGACCATTTTGATTTACTTAAATTAAGACGCTCTTAACTCATGGGGGTAGATAACAAATCTTTGAATAAACATTTATCACATGCTTGTTTGGTTGCATATTTTCATATTTCATTTTTATAAATGTAAATTTGGTGGGTTTTGTGACGTCACTGACATTCATGACGTGCGTGCACCCTCTCAGTGAAAGCAGTATATGTAGCTAAAAATATCATAAAATACCTAATAATTTGAAAAATAAATAGGTTCTATTTTTTGCCGGGCCCTGTACAAACAATACAAAGGAAATCATATGAGTAACTTAATTGTTAGAAACCGGGAAAGGCGAATGGTTCTCCTGCTTGCAGCCAAGGCCACACACAAATTTGTGACGTTCGGGCGTGGGTTCGATACCGGTCGCCAGAGATGCTTATTTCTGTTAGGTATAGATAGCTTAAGTTAGATTAAGTTTAGTCAATGTATAATAAGCCCTCGTAGGATCACTGCCCTTAGGGTCCGAACAAGCAACTTGATGTTGTGTGAAGGTCATAAATCCCATTGCCATAAGACTATTTATCATACAGAATCTTTTTGAAACGTACCACCGGGTGTTGTTTCCTTTGGTCAAAATTAACAAAAACTTGCTATGAACATGGATAAAAAATGCTTCCTAAGCGAGATACATTTCTTCGAGGTTCATCAGAGAGGATGATTTTTTTTAATATCATGTATACGGTTTGAGCTAGATTTTTAAAATTTGGAACATTTAACAAACTTCAGATGCCAAAACTGATTTTGTAATTAAATTTGCAGTAACTTAACAAGAGCTCAAAATGGGCGGGAAATGGGGTAAGTTTATGCAAGTTTGAATCAAAATCAGTTTTGGCATGAAAAGTTTATTCAATGTTCTAAATTTAGAAATTCCAGCTCAAATGGTTCACCCGTTATTAAAAAAAAGCTATCCTCGGTGATGCACCTTGAAAGAGCTGTAGCTCTTTTTTAACATGTTCATAGGAAGATTTTTGCTTATTTTGGCAAAAGCAATCAGCACGCGAATTTTAGGTAGAGATAAAATATCGAAACTAGGAAATTGCACAAATGTACTCCAAGGTATTAAATATTATGCTTGAAAGTATTTCTTATGGTCCTCTGAATAAGATTCACTTCAATTCCCTACGATTAAATTATTAAGTGTTTGTAACATCTTATTTACGATTTAATAGGACCAAAATAGCTGTCTATATAGTGTGGCTCTTATAATAAATAATCTAGTGGCATATAATCTGGTGAGCAGGGTGGCCATTCTGCGCTGCATATCCTTCGCATCCACCGTTCTAGAAATAATCCGTCAGGATAGTTTCCGATTCAACTAATACAGTTAGCCGTCGCATTAGGTTGATATCGAATGCTACTGAAGGCTTTATCAGGAATTATCAATTATTATTAATTATTATACTAATTATCATTATATTCTCAATTCTAAAAAAATTAAAGACGTAATAGACCACAATCTACTTTTTTACCACAACTGCATGAATCTGCAGTTTGTTGTCGACTCTACCATACCCTAGCATAAATAATGTTACCGAATAAGTCGTGGAAACGATGTAACTGCCCATTTAAAATTAAATTAACGTATATAACAGTAGTACAGAACCACAAATTTATAGTCTTTCTACATAAGAAGCACAAAAACACAGAATATAGTTCTATTCAAACTATGTAGTCAAATATATGATAAAATATCTAATTTTTTGAAAAATAGATTGGTTCCATTCATTTACCAGCTCAGCAACTTAAATGTTTACATTCCTTACACCGTGTTGCGTAAATATCATCAATATTATTGCCTATGACTGTGGATAGAGATAAAATGTCGAAACTAGGATATTTTACAAATGTACTCCAAAATCTTCAATATTAAGCTTGAAGGGATTTCTTATGGTCCTCAGAATTACACTAATGTTAACTCTCTCCATATTAAATCATTTTTACATCTGTAACATCTGTTCATGCTGTGTATGATGCCTATTGAAAAAATTCCTAGTATTTTAAGTTAATAAGCAATTGAGTAAATTATTTAAACTGATGTTTCAATATCGAATGCAGGTTTTCAGGCCAATTAATGTATTTTGGCTAAAAATAAATCACCTTCACATTTTAGGAAACTAACATTTGATGGACATGTCTAGATAAGCATTAAACAAGGGTGTGCTAGTCGACCTAATCCAAAATACATTCTATTTAAATTATCAATAACTTTCAGCATACAACGTCGTGCGAACACCTGATCTTTATGTATTAGGCATTATTTTTGTTGTATGATACAACATTGCAAAAGCGTTGTATTTCCAAAAAGGGTTCTTCAAATGAGCAAACACAACGGTAAATTGAATTTTTTCTAGTAAAAGGATGTTTTATCGATAGTCTTTCAAATTCATTGTTTTGGAAAAGTAATAGTAATTGCAGTCAATTAAAAATGATCCTATTCTGCGAATTGCTGTATAATATATAAAATTATATGTGTGTGTGTGTGTATTTTACTGTGTTATATAGGACTCTAATGGAGATACCTTAACTGAATTCAAAATTTATTGAAACTATATTTTGCTACACTGTGCAGATATAGAATGTTTAACCACATTTGGATCGATGTTGGTTTGGCATCGTAATGCAGTGTAAACTTGGATTCTAGGTCCTCAGGTTGTTTTAATTTGATCATAGTCATGTTGATAAAGGTATAGAGGAAAGTTTTCAGTCTTATTTGTGCATTCTTGAGCTGCAATTATCAAAATATGAGTAAAATTGTAATCAAATTGACAATTACATTTTATTTTGTAATTTGGTTGAAATTTAATTGTTGTAAAAATGTTTATGAAGTTATAAGAGCATTTTCGAAAGTAGTATAACAAGTGAGGTATCAAAATGTTCATTTTTTGTGTAACATGTGTAACACAGTGGTGTTTTCCATTTTGATAAAAATTTAATTATAAGAAACTTATTGTAAATTACAAATATTTGACTGATTTTGTGTGGTTCGCATTCATTTTTTCATATTGCTACGCGTTTGCCTTGGCAACGATAAAAAAAGTAGAGTTTTATACATAAAAGTTGAGAGTTGCTTATTTACTACCAAGCTGAAACCACGCTTTCTCTGCCGCTCCGCAAATATGTAAATTTGTGTCTTTAATTAGGTGTTTTTTTGTAATAAAACAAAGTCATTTGAGTACATCCTCTATGTGTTTTAATTAACTTATGCCCGAGATTATTGGTAAATTTCGACAAAATAAGAATTTCGTCGCAGAATGGAGTAAGCGTCCCTCGATTGTCGAATGTTTTATGCTCGTCTTTTGTTTATGGATTGGTCGACAATTGGAATGACAACAAAACATAAATGTCAATGTCATC
Organism: Limonius californicus; assembly: GCA_014611495.1. Classification (NCBI taxonomy): domain Eukaryota; kingdom Metazoa; phylum Arthropoda; class Insecta; order Coleoptera; family Elateridae; genus Limonius; species Limonius californicus. Next base: position 6,051 of record JABXWE010015685.1, read on the forward strand.
CGATTATAACTTAACATCTACAAGATATAAATAAAAATAAGTACCAATATGAATATCATAATTTAAATAAATGTGCTTTGTTAGATTGATATTAAGAAGACACTCCATCAGCCAAGCGCATGATAAAGTCGAATTTTTGAGGTTATAATATTATTATTAACAATACAAGTACTACGAACAATTTTATGGATCATTCCAATGAAAGAGATTGATGGAAAAGGATCTACTTACTGGTTGGTAAAGTTTAAATTAAATAAAGAACCTTCTACCGCTTCAATTTCTTCGAACACATTTATGGAACACGAGTTGCTGCCGTAATCTTTTGTCTACATTCCTCCATGCAAAAGTAATCTAGATGGGTTTTTAATTGGACAAGCAAACGTTATAAAGTCTTAAAGAAGTGATATTTATTTATTTATATATGTTTATTATTAATTAATAAAGTTGTAAGTCACTATGTTTTATAGACAAGAAAGCACTGATAATTCTGTTTTAAATTTAACGATATAATTCCCGAATATTCAAATTTTCTTGCATTGCCTCTGCATTTTGTGTGTATACTTTGTTCTTAGTGTTCGAGTATGCACAGTTTGCTCCAATTATAACAGTGACCCTGAGATCATCTCGTACAGGTTGGCGCAAAACTTATTTGGTTTATGTGTAGGTTAAACAATTTATAGATTGATTTATTTATTATTGGATTCTCAAATGTAGTGAGTCATCTTGATTAGAGTTTTGATGTTAATAGACGCCCAATGTATAGGTTTAACCACGCTATTATTTTATATATGCTCTAACTAGAAACGTATTTTATCTCATTCTCAAACTTAAGTAATTAAAAAAAGAAACTAAGAAATCAAAAATAAATAGAGTTAGCTCACAGCAATATATATGAAGTGAAGTAAACATTAACCAATCAAAGTTGTTTCCATAAATCTAAACTCTACATAAAAAGGAATGAGGGAAATACCTCGCTTCTGATTCTTCTTATTATACAAGTTTTCCTATGAAATCATTGAGATTATTGGTAACATACTTTTCCAGAACATATTTATGCAGGAATTATAAATTTTTTTAAAACTTTTTAGGAGACAGAAACTGCTCCTTAAGGGATGATCTGACACTGCTGGGCAGTTTTAATATAATGTCTGGGGGTAGACTAGGAAAACTTAAAATTATATATCATTTTCTTTTAAAAAGTGAGTTGTCAATGATATGATTTTTCTAGAGATAGCTTTAACATCATATTAAAAATTTCGCTGCTAAATGTCAAGGTCTAGCAACTTTACATTTTATGTACTCGAAGTATTTTCATAAGAATAGCTTTCACAAAATTAACTGATATTTTGTTTCAAAGTCTTGTTCATATAAGTTGAGTAGTTGTTGCAGTGACTTCTCATTCTTGTTTCTCTCTTTTGATTAGTCTAAAGGACACATTTAATTTAGGAGATGATCGTTAAGATCACTGCCAATGCTATAGTTAATTGTAGTAGATGTAGGCCTTGAACGCCAGACACATTTTCGTGTGTCACGTATGTTTAACGCCAGTAGTTTAACAAATGGAATTCAATGCTACGAAGCTTTAAAAAATCCCCAGAAGACCGTGCAGACAAATTTAGTAGATGTATGTAAAAAGTTCTGTAGACTTCGGTTTTGTTACCCGTTGCAGTTGAAATAGAAGTCAAAACGTGGTATTGACTACTATATTTAAAAAATTATGGATATTTGTTTATTCCCAAGTTATGGTTTACCCAATGGAGTTTAAAACACTCAATACAGTACAGAAAAATAACTGTAAACTTCGTTGTTGTTACGACCCTATTAACAAATATTAAACTCGATTTTTGAGGAATCGTATTAGAAAATTACAACAATTATAGAAATTCGTTTATTCTGACGTCGTTTCAGTGTTTCAATCATTAAAATGTAATCTGTGAGGGCTTATATGTACTACATTTCCAGATTTCGAACAAGGAAGATTAAAAATCAATATCTTCAAAAATTGATAGCGACGTAAACTTAAACCTAAAAAAATGTATAGATAGACATGTCTCTGTTGTTTTGATTGAGCAAGATCTAGGACGCGGTTTTCCAAGCATCTCTATGCATGCAGGCCATGTTTGGCCCATTCTACACTCCTAACTATGAATTAAGCCTTTTACCTTCAGTGTTAATGTTAGCTACGTTAGGACTGCAATTATAGTGGAAGCACAATTTTCAAAACATATGTGTATAAGTTTTCATACCATATAATTATCGTAGTCTTAGACCTTGACATGCTAATACAAACATATAGACTGTTTAATATACGGAAAAGGCCAACGGAACTGTTATGCATAATTTTAAAGATTAAAATCATCAACAAATGTCCATACGGATCGATTTTAATTTAATGATAACAGATAAGCAAAGTATCAGCAAATGTAACAAGATAATAGCATTGTAAATTGTAATGTAAATTCTGGTATGACAGTAATTAAAATTGATTTTGCCAGTAGCAGCTCATTAGGGTTAAAATAGAATTTAAAAGCAAATACAGTGCATACGGTAGGAAATAATTCGAAATAAACTCATTCATATATGAGAGTTGTTTCAGGCCTTCAGACGTATTTGAAACTACATGATAACATTTACTCTAAATGACAATCATGATGTAAATAACAGGTATAGGTATTTACATATATTTCATTGCAAAATGACACCTCTATTTCAATAAATTCTAGAAAAGGTTTGAATGCAACCCAAATGTTTAAATACTTTATTCCCCACACGCTGAGAAAACTTTGCTGAGCCAGTGTGCTGTCTATCCGATAATCAATTAATTAATTAATTAAACAGTACACATAGTACCTTCAAATAAAATACTCGGAAATTGGAAGCTCTCAAATCAATAAACCTACGTGGTAAATAATACTTACTAACGGAAAATAAAACCGTTAATTGTTGCCCAAATACTTCTATAAGTAATAGGATTGATTGGAGGTGGTGGTTTAAGTAAATAAACTTTGAAAAACCCCTTACCATCACGATATTTACAACACCTAAATACGTATTGCGGCAACTAAGCTGCCATCTTCGATAGGAACTTGGACTAGCTAAACTAACTTAGCGGAGGAATACCTCTGGAGATAAGATCTTCACCAAATCCACAATTGAAGATTAATATCGTATGATGTATGTGTATATGTATGTTTGTACGTACGGACGTATGCGCGTATCTATGTGTGTCGTATATAATGTATTTCCAACAAGACAAAATGCTTAAACATTTCTAAAGAACCTTTAAGATGTAAAATTGTTGTTGAAAACAAAATAATTGAACAAGTAATGTAATTTAGGTATTTAGCAATAGATATATTCAGCTATGGCAACCTACAAGAAGTAGTTTTTCAACAAACAATTAAAGCCGCGTCCATCTCTGGCAGTTTCATAGATATCATTTGGAGAAACAAGTTTACGCAGATAGACAGTAAAGTCAGAATTTATAAATCATGCATCCGACCAGTGATGACCAACGCTGTTGAAACAAGGGCAGACACGAAGAAAAGCAAATACATCTTGACAACAAACGAAATGAAAATCCTATGAACAATTGCCTGAAAAACTATGAGGAACAGAGTAAGGAACAACGTAATAAAAGAAACATGTGAAGTCGAAGATATAGCTAAGGGGAGCCGTAAGCGTAACCCAAAATTGTGATGAATAACCGACCATCTGGCTATAGATCACCAGGCAGGCCCCCAAAAAGATGGGGTGATAGTTGGATATCCAAATCCCAACCCCAAGAGGATTAACAATTAAGAAGGACTCATCGGTAAAACAAACCAAAGGTCTAGAAACAAGTAGAAGGAGAAGTTACTACTGAAGACGACAGCTTAATTACCGCATTACGTATTTAGATGTTATAAATATCGTGGTGGTAAGGGGTTTTCCAATTTTTACATACATAAGTGCATATTTTGCGGATACTCTTGCTGTTAAATAAAAACTGCTGAACCTGCAGGCTATGCCCTACTCCTTCTCTGAAAGATAAATGCTCTATTTGAAGTTGACAATATACGAATTTTACTGTGGAGTATGCAAACTGTTTAAATGGTAGAAGGGTAATTTATAATGAACAACTTCTAACTCAAATGTGTTGAATAGTATGCAACAAATAACTGAACTTCCTGGAGTTAGAAAATGTACTTAAACCTTTTTTTAGAATTAATATCTTTTACATTATATTCTTCAATTCTTCTGTTAACTTCAACAGCTTCATAACGAATGACAGAACCTAATTCGTGCCCTTCAATAGTTCCTGATTTACTGGTACGATTTAGTATAATGCCATAAAAATGTATATCTTTGTTATGCCGCACTTTCTGGCTAGATACTACTATAGGGTATTAATAATTCCAGCATAGCAAGGCGGTCGTGACTAAGATATTCAATTTAATTCAATATAAAATTCAGTTATTAAAACCATTATTGCTAATAATTAGCAATTATTGTTTTCCCAGGGCTGTTTCCGCTGAGCCTATCTAGCAGGTTGTGATTTTGTGAAACAATATTTGCTTGATATATTAACGTAGTTGTTTGCAGGTTTAATTATAGTGAAAGTTGTCAAATATACTTGAAGGTTTTTAAAATACATAATTTTAAAGTAATCCTTTCCCCAAGAAATCGTGTCATTGAATATAGAGCATTATTGAGCTGTGATTTTTTACAATCTCACGCATGGTTTAAGGCGTAAAGAATGTTTTTTGAGAAAATCAAACGCGTGTTTGGTGATAAGTCTTGTTTCTTAGGTACCGCAAAACGGTGGTACAATGAAACAAAACATTGAAATAATGGGTCATTCCTCGTATAGTCCAGACTTAGCACCTAATGATTTTTTTCTATTTCCGCGTGTAAAGAATAAGTTACGGGGTTAACGTTTTACATCGGCCGAACAAGCGGTTGACACAATTAAAAATGAAATAAATAACCTAACGCGGGAAGATTGGAGAAAATGTTTTAAAGATTGGTTTTCACGGATGAAAAAATGCATTGACTGTGGAGAGGAATACTTTCAAAAATTTTAAATAAATTTGTTTTGTCAATATATTGTGTATTACTTTACTATGCCCAACAGAAAGAGAACAGCCCTCTAATTACATTCAGAACTAGATGAGTTGTGCTAAGACGTAAGTCATCATTAATATCATCTTTAAGGTTTAGGCCTTTCAGGCCTGTTCCATCTTCAATTAAGCTGATTTGTTAATCTTATTCTTTTTGGTCTTCTCGCTACTGTCTGTAATTCAGTAGTGAGGTGAGAATTCGGTGGTCTTCCATTCTAAGAATGTGGTCCAACCCATTCTCCCTGTATTCGTCAATTATTTCTAAAATGCTTGTTATTCCAAGCTCTTCTAATATATCTTTGTTTCTTTGGAAATCCCAATTTAATTTTGTCTGCCTGCAACTCTTTCTCTGACTATGCGTCCAACATTCCATAAAGTAGAATTAATCGCTCTTGCCATATGTAAGTAGTGCAGTAAATATCAGTAATTTTTTGATTAGCAGTCTCTTCCTAAGCTTCGTATAATCATGATTTCGTTGGAGTCATGTAACATTTGAATAGTAAAGTAAACTAGTTCGATACAAATAAGTTCATATTATACGCTTTACTTAATCGACTTGAACATATAGAGTTTCTGTTAGCTTAGAGTTGAGACGCTACAATACAACAGTAGTTTACAAACTACAACAAAGTTTTGAAAATGGTACAGAATATAACAAACATGAAAACACATTTTATAATAACTATTTACAGGAATTTTTTCATATGGACCTCCACGGGGCAGTGCGATCAAGCGCTGTCAGTCAGTCGAGGTCACAGTGAAATGCGATTTAATCGGCCGCGAGATCAAACTCTGGGCGAAGCGACGTATTTCACTTAGTTAAGCTTGGGTGCATGTTGCATGAATGGCTAGCATGTAAGGGACGCCCGCAACCCTGAAGTAATAATCTAAAGGTAGTCGTTCCAAAGGTAACGCAATTTTTTTTAGAAATATGTGCTCCTTTTTTGCTTTAACATTGTAGACCGACATTATTTATTTTCGGCTTCTAAAGGTATGAAATCGTACTACACGAGAATATTACAATTTATCGTAGACCAAAGTAGATGTTCAATATGAATAATTTTAGGAAAACTAGGGCCACCGCGAATACTTCAACTGAATACGTTATTAGATTGTTGTTGGGAGGTTTCCAGCAGGGAAATTATGTTCTATATACGCTGCTGGACTTCAGCAAGGCTTTTAATTGTATACCTCACGCGCTATTAATTATGAAACTAGAGAGGTGTGGCTTTTCAGGAACTTAATATTCTCCCCAAAGTGGCAGAAGTTAAATAGTTCAGGAAATGTGTATGTTTGCAACTATAAGCGTTGGCTAAACATTGGACCTTCGACTCTAAATGTTTATTAAGTACGTTTTTAATTATATGTTCGATGCTAAGTGGATTCCAGTTAGGGATGGTCTAATTACTTCACAAGTAGATTATAACTAGGGCTTTGCAAAAGCGAAATCTAGCGAATTTCCAAGTACAGCAGACCGTTGGTTCGTTGGCAATAAATATTCATGTTTAATAAATGTAATATGCAAAGTAGAATGTTTGTGATGAGATCTAAACCTAGCAAATAGTCTATAAATAACAGAAGTACTATAAAGTCATCCAGGTCCTATTTTAAATTAAAATCTACACCAGTTAGCATGAAACTATTGAAAATCCGGGCTCCATGTCTATTATGAAGATGATCAGTAGATCAATTTCAAGCCGAAGAAGGTATTTGCAAATTGAAATTCACCAATTGATTCATAACCGAAAATGATAAGTGAGTACAGAAAATGAAATGGATTAGATAATATGAGAAATATAGGAAAGCTGTTGGAAAAAATATACAAGGGGAAATGGATCATGATCTACAAGGTTCATAGAAAAAAATGTGGAGAATACTACAAAATCAGAAAACAGAAATTAATGAAGACAAGAAATAAAAGTATAGAAAATCATGATGGGGTGTAGCATTTTTAACAACAACTATATCAAAGTAGTGAGAAGAAATAACATTAATAATACAAGATATCAACGTAATTGATGAATTCCCCCTCTATAATGCTCATTGTATATGTTTGGGAGGGCGAGTGAACGTGCACGTGCACTTAGGAAACGTTCATAGGTGGGCCCATCATGCTGCCTCCCAAGCAGCTCCACAATTTGGACACACCAAAGTCACCAAATCCGTTAGTTGTACTTGAGGACATCCGCAACTGGGGTGTTGCTGATTTCGACCATATCAGACCAAAAGTCACAACATATCTAGTCGCAGGTTCTTTCGTGACAGTTGCACACAATATTTGGCTGTCTATGGCTTGGGAAGAAAAGGGCAAGCTAAAAAATAAAAATCTCTTTGGCGGTATATATAACGAATTAAACGAGGAGGAAGTGCCTCATACATATACAGGAATTGCTCTAAAGAATAACAGAAAATAAAAGATATCTAGGTTGTGGAGGCAAAGTTATTCTATACTCATATACAAAAAGGAGTAGGAAAGACCCATCTAATTATCATGCTGTAGCGTTCCTAAAATAGATGATAAAGTTGTTCACATCTGTAATGCATAACAGATTAAGGACGAAAATAAGCAGCACGGCTTTCGTAAAAATAGAAGTACTGTGTTTTATATTAAGACAACTTCCTGCGTTTTGTTGACTTTAAAAAGGCTTTTGATCGAAGTAAAAAACAAGATATAAAACAAATCCTTAAAAAAGAATATTTAATCATAAAGTACAGAACAAAAATAGTAAGAGCGATAGGTAACCCTTAACGTTTAAAGATCAACACAAGAGTAAGGCAGAATCTCCTGTTTAATTTAATAATCGATAAAATAATAGAAGCCGTAACAGATTTACCAGACTACAGAATAGGGACTAAAGATGTTAACATCCTGAGCTACGCGGACGACACAGTACTGATAGCAAGTAACGAAGACGGATTGCAAAGATTGCTACACCGTCTAAACATGACAGGAAAACGGTATAACATGGAAATTTCAACAACCAAAACAGAAGCAATGGTAATACTGAAGAGCCCAGGACGGTGCAAGTTGTAAATACAACGAATGCTAGGAATAGGCTATACAATTTCATTATCTGGTTGTTGAAATAGCAAGCAGAAACGATTTGACATCCGTGCACGAAAGTAAGTAATGAAAGTAATAGAAATAGCAAAATATTTAAACAATAGAGTATGGGGAAATATATATATATATATATATATATATATGACGTTAGAATGTAAACCAGAATATATACAATAATGGTTTGGTCAATCTTAACCTAAGCAAGTAAATGAGAACAGAGACATCAGTCTCAAAGTGAGAACCAAGAACAACGGAAATGAAAGTTTTGTATTGGGAATCACCCTAAGAAACATACAAACGAACATTGAAATAAGAAGAAAATGTTAAGTGCAAGATGTAGTAAAGTGGATGAAAAGAAGAAAGAAGAAGAGGAATGAGTGTGTAGAACGCATGTGACGACAGACTACTACAAATATGCAGGAATAGAGTGCCAATGGGAAGGAGACCACCCAAAATAAGACACCAGAGTTGATTTTCTATGTTAGATGAGTAAGCAAGCCAGGAAAGCACGACATGGTCCTAGTCGAGGGAAGAATAAAAGGAAAAAGAATTTGATGAACGCTCTTCTCTTGTATGTTAAAACACAAGAACATACCTGCAATAAACAAAATTTTCGTATATATAATTAGCGACAATAAAAATACCAAGTTAATTGGTTTACAAAATACATAACATGTCGTTGCTCATCTGATATGGACATACAGCGAACAATTTAAATGAAAAATCGAAAGAGTTTCTGATATTTACCTCAGTAAACCGTAATCGTTTGCTAATACTGATTTGAAGAAAGTTGTTTACTTTTTCAACCCCCTATTATCATCAATTCAGTAATTTACTAAATCACATGTTCGTGCTTTAGTGAAAATCCTAAACTGTTAATAATTGAACTTTATCGATTGTACAAATTCATTTCAACTACGTGATGAATTTATAAAACTCTAAATTATTAATGTCTGAAATCTACGGCTAGAGGTGTACATCGTATTAGAATAAATATGGTTGTATTATGCTTCACGAATTCCTTAGTTGGTATTTTTCATATTATTTGCTTTTCTTCTTCTTAGGGTGCTTTGTCTCTTACGAGACGTAGCGATCTTCTCTCCTATGCCTGTGTTGCGCGTTTAGAGTGCCACAGACATAGAGGACCTACAGCTTAACGTGGGCTCCGAACCACGGGAAGTGTAAACACTTCTACTCCAGAGAAGATTTACTAGGCAGAATACCTCGCTGGTTTGCCATTGCCTTGCGAGGGAGAACGGCCGTTAAAAATCCGATGTTCCGGTACTGGGAATTGAACCCAGGACCCTCAGCGTAGAAGTCTAACGCGCTAACCTCTAGCCTACGGCCGCCTACTTTATTTGCTTTTACATGAGTCAATCTGTGGCCCCAATTATGTATGTTAGTCAACGGTATTTGTTCGCTGTGAGTATTACTTGAATGTGCGCTCAACAGATTAATACTTACTAAAATATACATAACTTCTGTGGGCTCTATAACAGCTGGGAAGAATTATAAAAGCTTGAAGTTGAAGTTCATTCAATTTACTTTCATCATTTACAATTATACAGATTCAAGGAAACACCGTCTGTCAGTTGCTGTTCTATAGACAGTACAAAAAGGTTTCTTCTTATGGAATTTAAGTAATTCTTGATCAATTTTAATTTAGAAAAACTACTCTCACATCTAGGAGCACCAGCAGCAGTTGTAAAGAAATTCGTCCTAGTATTGCAATATTTGGATTGACTTCCTAAACTGGATTTTTGAATAAACAGAAAAAGTTCAGGGTGGTTTCCTTCCATGTCTCTGTTTCGTCTTGCGAAACAGCAACAGCTATAAAGCTCTTTTTCTCTCAACGCGGAATTTGTCTCGTATTTGTCATTTAGAAGATTCAACGGAGTAAGGAAGATATATTTTGCAATAAGAACACATGAAGCTGTTTAAAGTTATTTCTTGGATCACTCTGTCCAACGAAGAAAGCCCGATTTTTATATCACATTATAGTATGTTCATTCCTTTGGTTTGTTTGTGTGTTGTTAATTTCTAGGACGGATTCCCACAGGCAAGGAAATCAGAGAAAGGAAAACAATTGTAACATACTAAGCAGCACGACATCTGACCTGGTAACTATTTTCTTCTTCGCCAGTTAACCGTTTTACAGCACCTAAAATTTAGGAGTAATTTTTTTACAAGTTTATTGCCTCTATTTTCCATTCCGCCGCGTTTGTATTATGCCACTTTGGTCAGTAGTTGAAGTCAGAATAACCCAGCGATGATTTGGAAAAGAAAAAAGACTACTTATTTTAACCTACTAAAGAAAAAAATAAACACGTACTTTGCTTAGATTTGAATCGAATATCAAAGTGGGTGGTCTAATATGGGGATCCCTGTGTATATATTATATATTGTGTGGTGGTAGCTCAGTTGGTAGGTCACTCACTTTCTGGGTAAAGCGTCAATTCTGGCTTGGGTTCGAAACCTAAGCACTTCTATGCAGATTTATAAAAATGCTGTTTGCAACCCGCCATAGACAATTTCCCAATCCGGTTTGTAACTGTGGGATCTTAATGCTAAGAATCTTCTCTGGAATTTCTGCCGTTCGGATTCGACGTTAAACTGTAAGTCCCCGTGTTTCTACCTTAGCGCTGAGAAGACACACGTGGTAGAGAAGAGGCCGATGCCCAGCAGTAGGATACGAACGAAATGAATGAACTGTCAATATTATAATTTACTTTCGGCTTAGACCGCGTCGTCATTTGGGAACTGCACCCAGCATTATCAGGTAAGCACAGACCTGTAGCTTGTCTGCCTTTACAAGCATTTGCTCTAGAAGTTTGAGAAATATTTGTTCGTAGGCCCTGAGTGCCCAAACAGGGCCGTGTGCTTATATTATTCAAACCTTGGGGCGGACAAGGATTTGATTTTGATGTATTTTGTTTGCCAGAACAATAATACTTAATCGGCTTATGCCTGTTAGCTGTTTGTGAACCCATACAAATTAGCGTTTCGCAAGACATTGCAGCTTGTATCTTCAGAGTGAATAGAACACTGAAGTCAAATCCGGGAAGCGGAGGTATTTCAACCTCTTTGAGCCAGTCGGGCAGAACGACGGAGTTCTGGTTGGCTGTCACCGTTGGGCAAAGACGGATCCGGTGGAGCGTGATCGTGAGATCGATGATGCTTAGGAGTCCTTAGACTTAGAAGATAAACTACTGGAGTCCAAGCTTTACCGAGTCTAAAACCATCCTCCCTGTTTATTTGTTGTTGTTGTTAGGTTGTTTTTCAATTTCAATTGCTTCACGTATGATACGAGGGAAGTAATGAGGTACTCAGACGAGTACCCGAGCGTTGTCCATCTTATGCCCAGTTAAACCAGTATGTTCAACCACCGCAGATTTTGTGATGCGTTTATGTTTGCAATCACCTTTGTGCTCTCGCAATCTTAACTCAATAGAACGACCAGTTCGTCCGATGTAGTTTGAGCCACAGGAGCAGGGGATATTGTAGATCCCGGCTGATTTTAAATTTGATATATGACCTTTTACGGATCTGAAACCGTTTTCTAAAGTTTCATTAGTCCTAAAGACTGTCTTTATGCTGTACCTTCTAAGAACATGCCCAACCTAATCAGAAGTGCCTTTACTGTAAGGTAGAAAAGCTAAGCCTTCCGGAGGTGCCAGTTCCTCCTTAGGCTTGAGCTGTTCCGCATTGCGGATTGCTCAAGAGATGAGTATTCTCTTGTTGTAGGAGTTCTGCATCTGAGATTCGAACTGCTCTGGTTGTTAGAGTTTTTAGCACAGTTGCTTTCTACATCGGGTGATGATGCGAATTTGCATTTAAATACCTGTCTATATGTGTTTTCTTTCTGTAAACTGCGTGCCCCAAGCTACCATCTGGTTTACGTGTAACATGTACGTCTAAGAATGGAATACTGAAATGAATGAATTTACAAGTACCTTCTAAGTCGCTCCGCTACTGCGAGGGGTTTACAGTGACAACTATTTTGAGGCAAGCGGAAGGGATATTGAATGAGTATAACTCTATTATTTAGCTACGTAATAGTCTTGAGCTTCATGCTATCACAATTTCTAATTTGCTTTACATACCTTAAACTCATATTAATCATAAACGTTTATATGGGCCAGTAAACAGCCTTGAGGCAATTAATTTGAAATGTTTATCCAGAGTTAGATGTTCGAGCATCAAGTGGAGCCTACTTGCATTGTCGAACCTTGTCGTTGTATGTAAAAGCTAATTGTGTAAATAAAGTCTCACTGTTGTTGCATTCGTATTTTGGGTTGTTTAACGTATAATACTATAAATAAATAACTGAAAACGGTTACACAGTTTTTGAACATTAATAAAGCACAAGCATCCTCTCTGTCAACCACATCATCACTTCTTCTTCCCTCTACTAGCTGTAACTCACCATATACCTCTTATATTTAATTAAATCATGGTGCTAGTGATGTATGTAATTAGCGAAGCGCCTTAATAAATAAAACAAAACAAAACGTATCATGTTCCTATAATTCACTCAATTAATGAATTAAAATATGGGATACTGTTTCTTTCAGAAGATGTTACTTATTAAAATAGCGCACCGCATGTCACAGGGTAGTATAAACAGAGACATTGAGGTAGTTGTTCGAACGTAACTCTTCCAAACTGCCTGTTGATCGGACGGCCAACTTCTGGCTGGGACTAGAACGGCAAATGGACCCTGTTGATATTGCTCCTGCTATCATTTTAATCTTAGCAACAGATGCAAGCTATTGTAGCTGAATTCCAGCTATATGTCGAAAACAATTACTGGATTTCGGCTAATATAGTATCTAATTTCCATTAAGTACTGGAAGTCTGAGGCAAAGCGTTGAAACATCGTAGCTAAAGCCCCTATTTAGAAGTTAATGATTGTGTTAATGAGAAGGTTGCTTACGATAAATGGGGGTCAGATGTATAAGTATTTAAACTGTTTATCGCTGCTTAGATTTAAATAAAATCATATTACTTTAGTATTTGTGATAGTTGCATATTTTATATTTCTTGCATACCTCCATTTGCTGCTATTCCAGAATTGTAGAGAAATATCAGCAAGCTGGTTTAGCATTTAACATAGTATTTAGCAAATATCTATAGTGACATCGAAAGGAAAATTAGAAAAAAAAGTTTTTTTACTGTATGTGAGTTAGTACTCACTGAATGAAACCATTACAGTCTCGTTGCATTTAGTCAGTTTCCATGAAACAATTTGATAATCATTTTCAAGATTAACAAATAAACTTTAGTTATATGTAGAAACTTGGAGTTACTAGCTGTATAATTTTTAGGCTACAGTCTATTGAATATTTAAATTTCTAAAATGGTTCACGTTAAATCCAATACAGAATACGAAATCCGTTATTAGATAGAAACCACAGAAATCTGGATTATTTTAAGAGAAACTCATTTCCAGTCGAACGCATTAGTAAATTTTTCTTTTAATATTTATGTATTGTATACAGGATGGTCCACCGAAAACGAAACAGGCGTGTTCTGTGCCACTAAACCTAAATTCTTTAAAAAATTCTGGAATAGATCAAATTAATTTGCCACGGGGACGTGTAATACGGCCATTTCCGTTCATCTATCTTCAACAGCAAAATGAGGTTATTTTTACCTTAAAAGTTGTAAATGGCAAGCGCTATTAAAAGACATATCATTAAAATGCTCGATCAAATCGTTTTAAGGTAGTATTTTTATTTTTGCATTCCCAGTATTCGTTCCCGCAGAAGTGCAGTCGAAAGTTTTATTAGACGGCATTGATTGACCATACGTTGACGTGAACATTTTAATCCTTTTGTTACCTCAGCGTCACGCCGTATTTCTTCGTTGTTTTCTTTGAATATTTAAAATGATTTATTCGATTTCAGAAAGAGTAGAAATAAATGCGATTTTCTTGGAAACAATGAATGAGGGAGTAGACGCACCGAAATGTTCAACCATCGACATGCAGTTAAGCATGTGAATCACAAATATTTCATGGAGTTAGTAAAAAAAATCTCAAGACAAATACAAAGTGTAATTCTGGAAACCTGACAAGAAATGAAACAATGAAAGTCGCGATTCTGTGTCACGTTGTTGTTTATCCTACGTTGAGTACAAAGCAAATGGATATTGTATCGAGTATTAAGCGAACCAGTATTCAACGAATTTTGAAACCCCATGAGTGTTATCTCTACAAGATTCATTTGCTACAAGAACTCAGTGGCGACGACTTTGACCGCCCTCTGGAGTTTTGTGAGGCTATAAGTTAACGAAGATATTGCAAGAAGCATTGATTGAATGTTGAGGATCATCGCAAGGTCGTTATATTTCTTTTGGTAGTTTCATTGAAAAAGGAGAAATTAAGCACCCAATTCGATTTTCTATAAGATTTCCGACAAGGTATAATCAGCGAGTGCTATCTAATCACTCCACTAATGCTTCAGAATGTGGGACGACTTTGTGAATAGAAGTTTTATTAATGTATGGACGCTGGTGGCGCTCATTTCGAACATTTAGTACCCTAAAACTGTAGACTGCATTTCCGCGGGAATTAATGCGCAGAATCCAAAAATAAAAACACTACTGTAAAGCACATTCATCCCGCTTTCAAATGGTATGTCTTTCATGTCATTCCGTGAGGAAATATGTCTTCATTTAACAGACGTTAGACGTTAGAACTATAACTACGCTGTACTAAAATCCTTCAGGAAAAAATATTATATAATATATTTTGATAACATTTTGCTAAGCGAATGTAGACCGAAAAATCTAAAAAATTAATTTTATTTATTAAACGCCTGTAGAAAATTTCAATTTCATTATTCGAACATCACTGATCTCATTAACGTAAACTTTAAGCTATTTAATAATCGGTTTAGACGCGTTCTAAATTATTTTTAAGGAAATTATATTTCGTAAACGGTTTTGATTAAAGTTTCTAACATGGTAGAGTTCTAGAAGGTTTATAAATTTAATTTTATTTGTTTACAAATAGAACAAGTTTCGAGGTCTGCTACGTATTTTCACCAATTCTAAGCTCTTCAAACACACACGTATTTTGCCAAAGTTTGGTGGAAATGTAATTAAATACAATGCTTTTTAATTAAACTGAATGATTCTTTTTCCGAACTCACAGCCTCAATAATTAGGCTCACGCAAAAACAGCAATAATCACATACACCCACCCACAGTTAATAAACAGCTCTTAAAACATTGGAATTATTGTTCTGATACTTTTTTGGCTAACAGAACTGAAGAGAAGACACGCAAGAATTAATTCAATCAATTAAATTTTGTAACATCATAGGAGTCACAAAAATCTACAGAGGTATTGTTACTCGTTGACGTAGTGTAGCGTCTCGGACCCTCCATATGATACGTTGTGTGTGTTTCCTATTATTTTCTGTGTAGTAACAGATTGGAAATCTAAGTAGCTGCACTTGCTCAATAAAACGCTGTAGAGGTTTACAACATTTATTGTGTAAAATTCACCTAAAGGCCATAACTACGATTGCAGACCGACTTGTCATTCTTTACCCTCGGTATTTACCTGTACAGACTAGGGAAACTGCAGAAAACCTAGTCAGGGTAATATATCTGATACATCAGCTTGTCGGAGTACAGGAAATCCTCCCCCCCCCTGACTATTACCCATAGCACAAGATAGTGTGGAGGAAATAGGAAGGATTGTAGTCTGGACGAAAATCCTACAGAGGCGCCGGTCAAGCTAGATCGCTCTACTGAAGACGGGAAGAGGAAGTATCGTTGACGGAAAATCCTACAGAGGCTTCGGTCAAACCAGAACGCTCTACTGCAGGTGAGGAGAGGAAGTATCGTCGAGGGAAGATCCTACGGGGTGATGCTGGTGCTGGGTGGAAAATCGTACAGAGGCACTAGTCAAGCCAGATCGCTCTATTGAAGGCGGGGAAAAGAAAGAAGGTTGAGAGAAAATCCTACAGAGGCGCCGGTCAAGCCAGAGCGCTCTACTGAAGGCGGGGAAAGGAAAGGGATTAATTTGCAGGGAAAATCTTGCAAGGCAACTATTGTGCCTATTTTCAAAACGAGAGATGATTTTAAAATTGATGTGCTTCGGTGAACCATTAAAAAATAATAGCTTCGCTTTCAACAAGTGGTCCCCATTTATAGGAAGAAACTATGTGACCAAAACAAGAAAAATATGTTTCCAAACTGAACCTTGAATTTTAAGTGCTAGGCAACGGTTCTTGCCTACTGTGAATATTACTTAAATGTAGGCTCCAGAAATAAATATTTACTAAAATATACATAACTTCTGTCTGCTGTATAACAGCTGGGAAGAATAATAAAGATCTGAGGAAAAGGCCGTGCAGTGGAATGTGTAGGAAACACAAGAGGCGGCGGGGTCTTAAGAAAGGTCAACAACGGCAGTCTGCAAGAGGCAGCGTTGTGGGTAGCTGTGCGTGGGCTTGCATATCTAGCCGTAATAGCTAATTGGTGGCGTTTGCGAGCCTACAAATTGATGGCGATGCGAGTATCTTCTAAACTAAGGCAGTGCGAATTGGGTGTTACTACGTATACGGTTTTGTATAAAGATGGGCTGCAATGGCAGTATCAGCTATTATAAGCAGTGGCCTCCATGGCGAGGTTGTGGTTTATATCCCATGAACTGTTATGTGTGTTTACCCGAATGGTTTCGCATTATCTACTTGTTATTATATGTGGTTTACAAGCATTGCGGCCTATTATGGTTGTTATACAAGACAGTAGCGTAGAGAATATAAGTAGTTATATGAGTAGATAATGTGTGTGGCATGCTTAATCATTATTCCTCTAGTAACGATTGGGGAAGGTTGTCAGCTGGCAGAGGTAGCCTCATGAAGGCGCCTAGTTGTGAATTATTATTATTACTAGGAATCTTACATCAACGCTAGGAAGGCATCGACTGACTTTTACGTGGGGGAACGGCCGCTAAGAGGGAATGTCCTCGTGTGACTCCCTGTGAATAATAGAGTGTCTGGCTGAACAGAGTCCAGTTGCAGAGTTCCCTCTAGAGGATTGGTGCACCAGAAGATATGCATAATTGTAGTAATTACTCTACAATTACGAATGGCTGCGGCCACAGCAGCTAGCCGCCAGATGAGCATCTGTATCCTGTTTGATACCCAACCAGGAGCAGGGGGCTGGAGGACCCTCGATGAGTACAACTGCCCTGTATTCATTGACAGATCAGTAAGTCTGTGCTTTATTATCTGCTACCTGCCTGTTGCCGCCAGTGAGTTCTGTTTGTTTACCCAGGAACTGCATAAATGAAATGCAGAAGCGCTGCAACCGCATTTAAATTTAAAATTCAGTAGTTTTTATTCGCCCCCTGTAAGGTCGACCCTTACACAAATAATTTAATAGTTCTGGGAAATTTGATCCAAGCTGCTCCGAAATCTTTCAAATCGACAAGCTTAACTCAGCAGAACGTTCAACAATACAATAAATTACAGAAGATTCTAAATAGTGCAAGTTCCTAAAATTACGTAAATAAATTAGAAAATAATAGCCGAGTTGAGATATGTGAATATAAAATCTGTTTATAAACATTCTGTTCCTCAAAGTCGAGACCGCGAAGAACTGGCCTAATATTGCGTAATCTTACTACAACAAATAAACTGACTAAAATAGTTTCAATTCGATTACTAAAAGGACTAGAAATATTCAAAAATAAAAACGGCCAAGGGTGGCCCCTCACAGTAGTCATTTCCGTAGTCTTCCGTATATTATATGTTGTTGCTCTGCTACAGAAAAAACGAAATTTTCATAAAATAAACAAACAAAATATACATAACCTAGTAACCATCTTCTGTAAAATTTGTTTGCAATTGGGAAATTGCAAAATTATACGAGGTCTTTCGCATTTCTAAAATTTCTGAGGATGTGGATCTAATTTTGTTGAACGGTACAAGCACGTATCAATCTTGATATTTAGCTATCATTATGGTCCTTCCTCGTAGAGATATATTCTTATAAACATTTTTAATTCAAAAATATACTCGTAGCTTAGTTTTAGTATGTATTTAACTTGGTTTACATTACTATTTTATACTGAAATACCTCCGAACATCTATTTGTTGAACTAAACAAACATTAAAAATTATAATTTTTGTAATCAGTACATCCAACTTAAATATTTTGCTTATATACAGGAGCCAAATTTAGTTTTCTTGATTTCGTAGGAAACGAATCAAAAATCCGTTGAAATTATTAATAACATCGTATTTAAGTCACCACACAGTAAAAGTTTGTGCATTATCAGCGGCTGTTAAATATTGATAAAACTTTTAGAGTTAGGTATACTATCCTGATTGCATTTCGATTTATTTTACGACCCCACATTTACCAACAACATAAAGGACGTACTGGTGAGATTTTGATATCTAATAAAAGTATGTGCATTCTGCATTGGTTTCCGGCAATTCGTTATTTTAGTCGTTTTGTTTCTTCCCATGCAACCAAAACAAGAATAACATTCTTCATTTTATTTATTTTAGTGTTACGACCTTATAACTTACTAAAACGATCAGTATACCAGTTGCTTACCGATATACAGCGGTGTAACAATGAGTAATTTGTTTCTTGGGTTTTAACGTAACTTTTTGGCATGATTTCTAATAAATACCCAATCCGGCTTGCAACCGTGGGATCTTAATGATAAAAACCTTCTCTGGAATTTCTGTTGTTAGCATTCGACATTAAACTGTAGGTCCCCCGCCTTTCTGCCTTAGTGATGAGGAGAAACATATGACAGAGAATAGGCCGATATCCAGCAGTGGGTCAAAAAGGCTGTCAATGAAATGAGATTTAAACATCGTATTATTGCTATATCATCAATTTAACTGATTACTTTGATCTCAAATAGACTTTTTTGCATAAATCCCTTAATCAGTTACCTCGATTATCCTGAAAAATAATAAGGTGACTAGAAATTACATACCTATTTAAATATTGCTCGCATAATAAATATCTTTTGTATTTTAACAGTATATTCCCTGCACTCAATTAAGGACATTTATTTGAGATTCACACGTAATCAAAGTTTTGCTTTGTTCTCTCAGAAAAAACAGATCAAATTAGCAGACGAAAAGCGGTATGTAACCGTTTCCACTTGCTAATAATTTACAATGTAATCAATCAACCATCATTCGAATAATTAGGAAATTGGAAAAAGAGATGCTGCTAGAAATGATGCCGTGTTAAAAAGAAACAGTATGGCTGACAGTATCTACAGTACTGAACAAATTATATCCAGAAGCTACTGGTGTGAGTTTGTATATATCTACTGTGAGAAGTAAACTTATTAATTTTGGACACCTAGAATGTAGAGCATGCAAAAAACCACTGCTTTCCGAGAACTACCGATTCAGTTGTTAGAGGTGCGTAAAGAAGCATCGCCATTGAACACCAGAATAGTTGCAGAAGGTGCTATTGAGCGATGAACCCACCCCTAATATCATTAATCATGATGGTAATACATATAGCATAAGGTGTCCTGGAGAAGAATTATCATCAAACTCTATGTTATGGTATTGAAATACATGACTGCCGAAGGAGTTAGTCGACTGTCGTTTCTTACATTGAAGTGCTGCAGAATAAGATGTTGCCTAGTAAGAAAGGTTTTTTCGAAGAAGAGAAGTTTATTTCCCAGGATGATAATGCACCTTCCCATAGAGCTAAAATGCTTTAAGTGGACGAAGTTTATGGTTGCTACGAAAACAAGCATCTGGGACGCTAATTTGTATATTCAAGGCGATTGAGAGAGTGAGTAAGTACAGATATCTTGCAACAATATTAATGACAAGAATGAATATACAAAATAAATAATCGTAAGACTAGAAAAAGCTACAACCGTGTTAAAAAACATGAAAAAAGTATTCTGTTCTAGGGACCTGTCGTTGAAGTTAGGAATTCGATTAGTTAAATGCTTTACTTCTATATGTATGAATAAAATAGACGCATTTGAAATGTGGATTTATAGCAGGATTCTGTAAATTTCATGGATAGATAGATTTGCAAACACGGAAGTTCTCAGAAGAACGAACACAGAAAATGAAATCACATTAAACATCAAGCAACGAAAAATATCATATTTTGGACAGATTATACGGGGACAGAAATACCAATTTTTGCTAGTTATTATGCAGAGGGAATTCCAAGGTAAGAGAAGTGCTGGTAGAAGAATGATGACATAGCTGGGGAACCTAAGAGAATGATTCAATTGCAGTTCTACTCATCTATTTCAAACAGGTGTATCCAAACTTGAAATTGCCATGATAGTGGCTAAACTTTGTAGTGAAGGGGGCACATGAAGAAGAAGGTCGTATATCGATCAATGAAGTCGATAGAATGGATTGGCTAGCACAATCTCCTGCAGTGTCGTAACAGGCCTGTGGCAAGTGTCTAACTTCTGCCCCCCTCACACAAAGAGGAATATTAAAAAAAAGTTATTGCAATATCGTACGTGCTGAAACTGAATTTTAAATATTAGTATTGCCCCATCATAATGAATTGCTTTTAAAACCGTATCAAAATCAAATTATTTCTATAAATAAAAAAATTGTTAATGATTAAGTAAATATTCTATATAAAGGGTGATTTCAATCATGTGCGAAAAATTTTAACGACGTATTACTGACGATGCTTAACCCCTAAAGTCAAGAAGAGTAAATTGAGTGTGACAAGTGGATGAAATCTGCCCCAGTAGTGACAACTATGGTTTAAAAATTTGGAAAATAGATGTATTCTCAGGATGTCGAAAGTAGAGCTGAAGTGGCGATATAATGTCGTGAGTAAATTAATAATATTTAAACATAAACTTTGACGGCTTGACAGCTTTCCGATCTGTCATAATCCTTGTAATTTGATTGGTTGTTAAGTAAAATTAAGCTATTAAATTCGCAAAAATAATTCTGCATTCACTTTTGAGTCACGGTTGGGGTAAGACGTGTTTTCAGTGCCGAGATAACCCCTTTCCCCTGTCATTATAAATGTAACAATTAAAAAAGAATAGAGTATCATCTAATGATGTGTAAGTTTTAATCGTCGCTAATGAAAATGGTTAAGAACGATGTGTCGGGAAGAGCCTGCAGTCCAGGGTAAGCTGAACCAATCTGGAGGAGATGCATGCAGTTTTTGCACTACAAGAGTAGCAGTCCAGGGGTATTTAGCGTGTCTTTCTTCTGTGATAAGGTTGGCGTTGATAAAGGTGAACTATTTTTGGTGCCATTAAAAGATTTGTCAGAGTTTGCACGTGTTAATTTTTTTTGAACGTTTCAACTTTGTGAACAAGTCGAAGCCACGAGTGGAGACACTTCTCTAATAAACAATCCCTAAGATAACAGTTTTGTGTTCGGGCTAGTTGGCGTTAATTTTGTATTATGATTTTAATGACTTACGAGAATTGTAATCTAAGTTTGCAAACGGTGTAACTAAACAAACTAAACTAAAAAAACATAAAATGGTATTTAGTGTGAGGCATGTATTTACATAGCCATATATATATATATATATATATATATATATATATATATATAT
>JABXWE010015686.1:0-16261 GCA_014611495.1 Limonius californicus
CATTACGGAATGGGTTTCTCTGTACCTCCTCCATACCCGCGACACGTCACTTTGATTCACCCCAACCCAGTTAGCAATATCTCTTTGGTTAAAGCCTTGCTGAACCAAAGCGACTACGCGCGACCGATTAAATGTCGTAATAGTGTGCCTAGGCATTCTTGCAACTACATGACATTAATGACAGCATTTGTGAGAGAACTCTTGTTGCCTCAGTAACAGTTAGATATTATGCTTAAAGCAATTTCTTTCAAAATTAGCTCAACGCCAGGCATTTCCTCTTGAATAAACGTAAATTTTTGAGATACAGGGTTTTGGAAGCTTAACCAGTTCAATGTAAAGCTCGCATAGTCAAACTTCTGTAGCCTTTCTGCATTTTTGTTAATATGCAAAACTTTTTTTGAGCAGTATATTTACCACCCAGTCTTCCCCAATTTGCTACGTTAAGGTTAATTGCTAATCTTAATTCGTTGTTGATTACTTATTAAATACTAATTATACGTTTTAATTACGCTATCCCGAAGTTGGCGTAATAACTTTTCGATTTTGAATTTATTATTTGGCAATATCTAGCACCTAATTGGTTCGTTTAAATTTTGTTTCAAATTTTATTTCGTTACTAAATAATGTCAAGAACGAAGTTTATTAGTTTCGGAAGCGCACGGTTAGCGCTTTAATATGTGCATTTAAAATCTATTTTTCTATTATTTTAATCGGGTATTAAAAAATGCAGTTAGCTAGCAAGAAATAGGAATATCTGCCGACGTTATATATTCGCAAAGGAAATAATTTATTATTTAACGTTATTAACGTTATTCAGCGGTATTCCCTAACTTTTACAAAATTGGATTGGAGTTTCAGTAAATCGGAATGACAAACATCTATCGCGTTGCTATTCGGATTCCCTAACAGCGGTAGAAGTTAGCATGATTTCCATTGGTAGTTGTTTACCTAAATATGACAAGTCTCTTACGGTAAGCGATATTCAATCTTAACGACTATTTTGACAATAGGTGACAATTCATCCCGCGTAATATGATGGAGTGGGGACTGCCCAAAACTCCGACTTCCATTCCCCCGTAGTTTTGGTCACTGGACCACTATCGACGAGAAAAATTTAAACAAAATCCTTAGAGCCGACTTTGGTTTATAAATCTTTCAAAATTTGACTTTTATTTTTATTTAATTTCTTATTTATCGGATAATTTCTGTTTTGAATGGAAGGTAGATTTTTGGTGCCACACTTTTACAACACTTTATCTTTCGCCTTCTCCTTCTTCTTTCCAGTCCGAAATCATCCACTCCTGTATGTAGGCCTCTTCCAAATATTTCCACATTTTTCTGTTATAGGCTGTTTCAGGATCAAATGATATACCAATAAATCTGAAACGAACAGTCTGCGATCAATGTATATTGCCAGTTCTTATATATGGCTTAGAAATAATGGCACTAACACGAAAATTCCTACACATCGTCCAAGTAACGCAGCGTGTAATGGAAATGATTATGGTCGGCATTAGTTTGAGAAATCGAGCGCCAAACGAAGAGATCAGAAGAAAAACGGGAACCATAGATGTCACACAGTTGAAGCGGCGATGGGCTAGCCATGTAGCACGTCAAGAGAAGAGCAAATGCACTAACAAACTGATAGACTGGAGACCGAGAGAGACCAAGAGAACTGTGGGGAGACCCCAGAAAAGATGACAAGACAATATCCAGAGAATAGCAGGGAAGAACTGGATACAAAAAACAAGATGCATATGTAACATATTAAAAATAGCGGATAATACATCACGCGCTCCTACGTCCAAAACTAAGAAAAAAACTCTAGTACCAATTTGGTCTTAGACGAAGAGTTTTTTAAATTATTAGCTATTGAAAGTTTTTTTAATTTGGCGACGCTGGCCGACTTAAACCCAAGGGGATTCATACATTTAGTTACCCTTGATCATATATTGTAAAGCTATTTATAGAACTATGTGGAACTTAGAAACTAAAAATAGGTGGAACTACGTTTAATCGTAAAGCATGTTATAAGGTAACATTTAGTTACCCTTGATTATCTATTGTAATTCCAAAATTAAATAAAGTATGTACCAATGTCGTTAATGTCATTTTCGAAATTTTAGAAGTTTAAAAAATGACATAATGACAATCCGTTGCCATACATGCAGCTATCTGTTTAATTTCTTTAATTTAATTAAAAATTCAAAGATTACTCCAGCTTATAATGCATTGTTGCAAAGGTTTCCAAAATTACAAACATCAAAGATTTTGTATTGTTAAAGAGTAGATTATAAGTAAACTGATTATCAAAATGGTACAATTTATATTTGATTACTTATTTTACTTGCTGGACTATGAGTTGTTGATACTATTTAGATGTATTTTCAACGATAGTTGAAATAAATTACAATACAATTGCAATACAAATACAGAAACTTGCTAAAGAACGAACAAATTAGGACAAAAACAAAAACGAAAATCTATAAAAGTCTAATAAGATGGGTAGCCACCTACACCGCAGAAATAATGTGTCTTACAAATAAAGAAACAGAAAACTAAGGATTTTCGAACGGAAAATTTTAAGGACAGTACTTGGCACAATAACAACTAGCGAAGATGAGATCAGAGCTAGGATAAACCACGAATTACTAAAGAATATAAATGGAGAAGATATACGAGCCCTAACAACTATATATTGGGACAAAATATCATACATATATAACTCAGGTATTTGACAGTTTATTTGTTTTTCTAATAATTTATTTAATTTAATACTAAGTAACTAGTTAATTAACAACAATTGGGACCAATCAGCAACACGAAAAACGAAATCCTTATTCTATCATCTCTAATTAACAAGAAAAATGTTCATATTGTGTGGCAACTAAATATTGGGACAGTATAAAGTAATTGTTAAAAATAAAATAAGATAAGACAAGTAGGCTGCGAAAACAATGGAGAACGAAACGTCAGATTAATCGACAATAGTTTTCTTATAGTATTGAGTGAATCGCTGCGTTTATTGAATAAAATTGTGCGTGGTATCTCTACATGTTCAAAAATTCGTGAGTTAGTGCTTAAAAAGCATTGCCGCAATAAAACAATATGTGAAGTGGCGGATGAACTTAATAGTCCTAAAACTACAGTGTGGAATATAATTACGCATTATGGAGAAACGGGAAATATCCTAAATAAAAAACGTAAAAGTCCGGGTTGTCCAAAAATAGTTTCTGACAGGAATAAGAGACAATTAGCAAAACTATGTAAAAAAGGCCGAAGGCACTTTAAGGCAAATTATGGCTGAATGGAATCACGAAACTGGATTAAATCTGTCAAGGGAATGCTGTCGCCGGTGGATTCATAAAAGTGGACTCAAGTTTTATAAGGTTGAATTACAAGTAACAATTTAAAAGTGTAATTGTAAACAAAATTGTTTTCTTATAGGCAAAGGAAAAGCCACTGTTGACGGAAAAACAGAAGAAAACCAGGCTTGCATGGGTAAAATCTAAACTATCTTGGTCGGTAAAAGATTGGTTCAGAGTAATTTTCAGTGACGAATCAAAATTCGGCGTATGTGTTGGTGATCACCGCAAACGAGTGATTCGTACTAAACATGAGGCTTTTGAGTGATGATTTGGAGCTGCATGGCAGTTTCAGGATTAGGATTCTTTGAAATTATTGATGGTACCGTGAATGCCTCGAAATCTCAGAAAATTGGAAAACAGTCTGCTGTATCGCGAAGTTAAATGTTGGCGAAAATTACATTTTTCAGCAGGATGGCGCGCTCTTTCATACGGCCAAAACCACAAAAAAGTGGTTAGGCGACTACAACGTCAATGTTCTTTCTTGGCCTTCCAACAGTCCTGACCTCAATGTCATTGAAACAGTATGGCTTAAAATGAAACAAACATTGAGAAACAACCCACAACGGACATTATCGGAACTTAGAACCAAAATAGAGCAAATTTGGAATGGATTTACTTTAGAAAAGTGCAGATCCTAAGTTGAGTCAATGCCCAACCGAATTCGAGCGGTCATAAAATCTAAGGGTGATGTTACTCCATTTTCGACAAGAAAAAACGTGCTATGTCCCAATATTTAGCTGCCCCGCAATGTGAACATTTTTCTCGTTAATTAGAGATGATAAAATAAGTATTTTGTTTTTTGTGTTGCTGATTGGCCCCAATTGTTGTTAATTAACTAGTTACTTAGTATTAAATTAAAAAAATATTAGAAAAACAAATAAACTGTCAAATACCTGATTTATATATGTATTTTATTTTGTCCCAATATATAGTTGTTAGGGCTCGTAGTAAGGTTCATAAAAGCCCAACGTATCAGATGGCTAGGGCATGTGATGAGATATGAAGCACAACAAAAATTATTATGCAGTGGAAACTCTTCGAAACCCGAGCAAGAGGAAGACCCAGAATAGTGTGGTACGATGAAGTAATCGAAGATCAAAAAAAGAAATGGGAATCAATAACTGGAAAGGCAAAATAGTGGACAGGAAAGCGTGGAGACAAATAGTTAATAAAGCAAAAACTCACAACAATCTGTGAACGGTACGCGCAAGTGTATTCGCGCGATAAATATGTATATATGTACGTGCGTGCGCGTGATAATATAGTGCTATATGGGGACTGATCCACCCCAGCAACTGGATCCATAAACGCTCGGAAAGGGACAGCTATACTCCATCAGGAGTGTTAAGCTTATATATATATATATAAGTTTCAAAAATGAAATCAACGACGTTGGTACATACTTTATTTAATTTTGGAATTACAATATATGATCAAGTATAACTAAATGCATGCATCCGCTTAGGTTTAGGTTGGGCAGCGTCGCCAAATTAAAAAACTTTCAATTGCTAATAATAAAAAACATTTTAAATACAACCTGTATGTGACATATACATGGTGTTTTAAAAATGTGATGCCAAAAATGTACCTATCGTTAAAAACAATAATTATCCGATAAATAAGAAATTAAAAAAATAGAAGTCAAATTTTGAACAATTTATAAACCAAAGTCGGCTCAAACGATTTTGTTTAAATTTTTCCCGTCGGTAGTGGTCCAGTGGCCAAACTCCGACTTGGGTTGTAGTCGCCGTTTTCGACGAGGCTTATAGATGCGTTCGTGGACATTTTGCAGAATGGCCAAAATGCTGAATCGATGAGCAGTCGGCGTTTTGGGTCAAATACAAATTTAGATTCGTGTTCCGCTCATGTTCACGTACAATGTGGCGTCGTTTAGCACCTTTCGGCGTTTTGTTAGGTTATTTTTAAATTCCCCACTGTATATGAATCAATTTCTTAATTTGCTTGTCGCTTCGTAAGAATTGGTCACGCTATTTTAATTACCGTTTGTATATTGGATACGGTTTTGGTTACATTGCGTCTTTAAAGAATGGAGCATTGTTAAGCTTGTTCGTATTTCCCGTGTTGAAATAATTTACGATCAAAGGAGTCTCAGATTTGTTCAAGGTTTTCTTTGTGGGTTGTTTTTCACCGTGCAGACGGAATTGCTAGAGAGCATTTCTCAGAATTTATTTGTTTTGCTCCATTGCAATACGTGGTAATTCCTTCTAGAACGTCTTGCGCAACATTTCAGAATGTGGTGCAATCTTTCGAGGGGGGGTGCAGGTTCCCCGTTGCATCTTGCAGTCCCCGGACGGGGAAAAACACCCCTTGCCTGACGTAACCTGCAATTGGAAGTCAACCCTCCTAAATTTGTGCTTGCCTCGCAGCGAAAGTTAAGGTAAAACAGACCAGTTTTTTTGTGTGTGGTGAAACGAAACTAGCGCGCGACTTGCAAAATTTAGCAGAATTAAACTTTGTCTTGTTAAACCCAAAAAGAGCGACCTTCAGTCAAAAATCTTTTATTTGCACGAAATATTTGTAAAAAGAAACTTTGTTTATGCTGTGTTTTCCTGTAAACTCAACACCACTGACCACGCAGAATTAATAGATTTTAAATACCGTGGGCCATGGGCGGCGAGTTACCTTTTGTTTGAACGTTCAAATTAGGCTGTTGTAATTTTAGAATTATCAAATCACTTTTTGCTTGTCATTTTTGTTGTTGTACCGTCGTTACTAAGAGTTTCATTATATGTGTTTTAAAATTTACTGCCTCTTTTATTTATGTGTACTCTGTTTGTGTTATGTAAAAATTTTGCAAGCTTCAAATATATATAGGAGGAGGCACAATAAAAGGTAGGTTCCATCCCCGTGAGCTGTTGGCTTCTCGGCTATCCACGAGGACCTACACAATCAGCTGGATTTGGAAGGTGGCGACCACTTATTTTGACTCGCCCTGTACACAACTAAAGATTTTCTCCCATAAGCGATTTTCACGAACTCCCCCTACTCTTCTGAGCTAAGCTGTAGGCCCTTTTCCATCAAGTTTAGTTACGAATCGGCGAAAAAGCTCGATTGGCCGGTAACAGTTTTCGATACGAGTCGGCGTTTTGGTTATCAGCACCATTCGGCATTTTGGACAATAAGGCGAAGTAAAATTGTAGAAATCATTTAGGTACGTGTAAAAGTTTTTCAATGGATATCCCGATTAAAGATAAATTTGATGAACAATTCATTTGAATTTTTCTTTACTTCACTGTATTTACAGTAAATTATATTCGATCAAATATCTCATTAAATGAGAATACTCACGTTTTGAAAATTTAAATCTGCCTTCCATTACGAAATATATTTGTTCTAATGTTTAAAATGAAGCAAACATTTTAAATCCTTATCGATACTTTTCCATTGTGGTGGTATTGTAATCGGGAATTCGTTGTATTGAGATTTTAATGGAAATACGTGTTTCGGAGTTCCAGGGACCAAAAAATAACTTTTTAAAATGTCTCTCTAGCTCACCCTCCCTCTCCCTTCCCTGCTGCACAATCTATATAAACCGTCTCCTGGTGAGAGGGTAGTAGAAGCTCTCTTGGATTATGCAAACCGATGTGTCGAAATGTCGCCAAAATGTTGCCTGCAGTGTAAGTGTGCTTGAATGAAGTACTCGCAGATCCAAGTGCCCTCAAAACACATCGCAACAACGACGGTGTAAAATCGTAACTTTAGAAAGATACGTTACATTCACTTGAATGAAGTGCTTTAAGAATATTTTTAAAAGAATGCATAGTGTTATCGGTTTTTAATAACCGTTTCAATTTCAAAAGTGGTATCTATACTTATGAGTAAAGCTGGGCAGATATGCTGTAAAGATAAGGCATATATGCACTAAAACATGCTGCAAAAACTGTCAATATATGCACGAAATATGCAGTAACCTACTGCTATATGCAATAGTATATGCTCCAAACAAATAATATGCACGATATTTATGCAGTGAAACTTTTTTTGTTTACATAAGTATTTCGGTACAAACTAACATGCTAATCACTTCCAGGCCCTTATTTTTAGTCAATAGTACATTGATTTTTGTGCTAATTTTATTCCCTACTTCATTTTTATTTTTTTGTAAATCGTTTTGAAATTATTTTTCTACAATGCTTATGGATTCGGAAACGTACAAATTCTGAGTTTCAAGTTTTTTAATAATAGCTGGAATATCAGCAAAATGAGATTTAACATAATTTAGTTGCATAGTTACTTTTTTTTATTAAAAATTTGTTGGCAATCCACAATTGATTGGGAACGTTCAGGGTCAAAGGTATTCACGACATTTTTAATATCCGCGTAATTTTTAGCATAGAATAAAGCAGCTTCAATCCATGTTCTCCATCTTGTCAGAACAGGTTGGGCAGGTAGCGGTACATCCGGTAGCATTTCTTCATAAATCTGAATCCTAGTTGGCGCTTTCAAAAATACCTTTTTGGTGGTAGAAATCAATTCATTTATTAATGGAAATTCCATTCTGATAGCTTCAGCGACTCTGTTTATTCCGTGGGCTAAACATGTCGCATGAATGAGGTGCGGAAATAAATTTTCAAATTTTGTCCAGCTTTCACAATGTATGCTGCTCCATCGGTAACCATATACAAAATTTTTTCAGAACGTATTTTATTTATTATATTTCTTCTGATGTTGAAGTCCAACACTCCTTCCATCTTTTTGGAGGTCTGCCTCTCTCTCTTTTCCCTTCAGCTGGACGGCCATGTGTAACCTTTTTTGCTAATCTGTTCTCCTCCATGCGGTTAATATGTTTGTTCCAGTACTTCCTTCTGTCTCTGATAAAGCATGTTATATCTTGTATGTTACACATTTCTCTTATTTCGTTATTTGGTACTCTGTCATATAGTGTTTTTCCTTGTATCGTTCTTAATATCTTCATTTCGCTTGTATTTAATATTTGTTTTGTCTTTGTTGTATCTGCCCTAGTCTCCGCGGCATATGTTAGTATCGGTCTTACTGCTGTCTTGTAAATTCTGATTTTGCTTTCTTCTGTTACGTATTTATTCCTGAAATATAATTGACATTATAAGTTGGTTTTAAACAGGCTTATAGCCTACTTAATAAGAATAAGAAGAAGAAGTATTTTATTTGGTAAAAATAAAAATGAAAGAGTTTCGTTTATAAATCTTGTTATTGTTAAATGATTGGTATTACCTAATTCCTTTACGGCAAACAAATAACTGGGCGAAGGTTTGCCATCCAATATTCCGACTACGAAATTTGCAATGTATCTTCCACATGCATCAGTAGTTTCGTCTACGCTAAACCATATATAATTATTTACAACTTTTTCTCTTATTTTGTTAATGTAGTGATCGTATAATTCTGGTATATATACCTAGAAACGGTTCTCCTAGACACAATTTTCCTCTTGGTAAATTTTTCAAAAAAGTTTCGGAATTCTGGGACTTCGAAGTTGTAGAAAGGAATATTACATTTTACCATCATGCTGCACAACTCTTTATTGAATGTATTACAATTCTAGGTCTGATTTACGCAATTCGTTAATAACTGCTGACTAGGTCCTGCTTCGTTTGCTGGTAATTTATGCGGGCCCGTATTCATGTGCTGGTCAATTTGAAATTACTTGGTCGCCATTACCTTTTTTAAATAAAAATTTTATTGGTAAATTCAAAATTTAAAGTATGATGTATTGCGCAACTGGAAAAAATATGCAATCATTTTTTGCTGAATTACAATTCCATTGTACTTTTACAATAATGATAGATTTAAATAATTAACTTCTAAAATTGTTTCACATATCTTTTCTTTTGAAATTTTCAGAGAGTAATGTTAAAAAATTACAACAAATTTGAATAAAATTATGTAGCTAGAAACATTCGTGAACGAGATATATCCCCATGCGTGGATTAAGTTTTACACTAACCAGCTTGGAGCAAATTTTGCAGAATACAATGTCTCCGTCAAACGTGAAGCACTTATGTTCTCTAATCCATTGTTTGATTAACTCACTTCGCAAGCGTCCAACTTTAGGCATTGTAACAACACTAACCCACTAGCAACAACAGAACAAAACTGAAATGAATGGTCACTGTACAATTAACAATTAACCCTATACCTCCACCAGGGTTTTTCCTACCATTAGATATTTTTCTGCAAACTAAAAAATGGCTAGGGTGAAGAACAAATTCAGGTAAAACCGATGATTCACCGCACGCTTAACACCATCATTATATCGAAAAATAGTTGTTTTCATAGTATTTTTACCTGCCTGCAAGGTGGGATTATGAAAATAAGATACAAAAATACCCAGTTTTATGTGAATTACCTGTTAAAGATAAAAGGTTTTGAATTTATTATCTAAAATATGCACTAACATATGCCATATGCTGTAATCTTGTATAATATATGCAATATATGCAAAATAAAATTTAGCTTTTCTAACTCTAAATATTGCAAAACATGTATTTACAAGAAATCAGCTTGTTATGATTGATAGGAAAAAAAAATGCAAATATGCAGTTTCTCAGCTTTACTTAGGAGTGGCTTATAACTTTTAATATAAGTTACTTTACTTGTCTTACATTCCTTATTATATCACTACAAATTAGTAATTACTTTGTTTGCCAAATATCTGTAAAGAAGTAAGAAAAATTGATTTAATTTACAAATTGCCTTTCAACAGCAGAATGGAGGAAATTGTAAAACGTAAACAAGGACAAATTCTACTAGTTTCCGAAAATCATATTTTGATGAACTTTGTAGATTACCATTTAAAGGCAAACAATGGATTTTTATATTTGCTTGAAATACTTTAGTTTTCCGAAAGCATAGCGGCGATTAATTTAACTCCATTAAGGGGACGAATTGTTTCCATAATAATTAAGTTTATAGAAAAATATGTAATATAAATTATAATATACTACTGTACAAAAAATATTAATTTTCTTGTGTTTGTGTGTGTGATATTTATTTGGTTGTTTCAGTACAGCTGGCAAATGATGTCCAGCTAATGCTTAAATAGTAGCTATCGCCGATAAGCTATTTTACAACCAGGCGGATTACATTACGACTGTCAAGAGCTGGGTATCTTCAAAGCACTTTTGTCCATAAGAACCTGTACTACACTCTCCCCGCGAGACGCTCTATAAGTGTGTAACTTATCTTTGTCATTTAATAGCTTAATATATTTGGAAATACTGTCTTTGGGAAAAAACTTCGGGTTACACCGTATGCGATATGAATTGAACACAATCATTAAGATTAAGAGTCATGTAATATTGTTTTCTTTTTGTTTTAATTCTGTCTAAGGTTTATTAGATTTTTGTTTGACTACCTAGTTTCAAATCGTTGTACAATTATTAAAAGAAATCTAATCTTTTACCAACTTCGCGAAGGTAAAACAGTTTCTGTTTTTTAAATATTATTTCCTTTGCGAATATATAACGCCTACAGATATTCCTATTTCTTGCTAGCTTAAAATAACAGAAAAATAGATTTTAAGCGCACATAGTAAAGCGCTAACCGTACGCTTCCGAAACTAATAAACTTCGTTCTTGACATTACTTAGTAACGAATTAAAATTTGAAACAAAATTTAAACGAGCCAATTAGTAGGTGCTAGATATTGCCAAATAATAAATTCAAAATCGAAAAGTTATTACGCCAACTTCGGGATAGCGTAATTAAAACGTATAATTTTCTTAAGTACTCAACAACAAATTAAGATTAGCAATTAACCTTAACGTAGCAAATTGGGGAAGATTAGGTGGTAAATATTTACAGAAAAAGGAATTTAAGAAACTCATATTAATACGCTAACTGTACGCTTTCGAAAACAATTAATACATTTCTTGAAATTATTTGAGAACGAATTAAAATTTGAAACAAACTTTAAGGGAGCAAATTGGCTGCCAGATTTTGCCAAATAATAAATTCTAACATGTAAAATTTAACGCAATTTAACAACAATCAAATTTAAAAAAGCAAACTTCGAAAACTGAAAAATTGTAAGTTTACAGGTTCAGTAGGTTGTGTTTCTGCCTCGACTTGTTAAGACAGCTTGACAACGACGGTCTATGTTTGAAATTAACACACTTAACTGCTCTTGTTCAAGATTATCCCGCATTTCCTCTAAGGAATTCCCTAGGTCGTTAAACGACATGTTCGACTGCAATTCCTCCCCAAACATTTAAGGACCATCGACGTTGATTATCTACTTCTTTTACAAATAACAGATTTTCCGTTGAATAACATTGGAAGCTGTAACAATCCACATTCCTATGTTTATGAAAAGTTGCTTCGTCGGAGAAGAGGACATAATTAAAAAAATTAACTTGAACATTTATATGTTGAGAGGCCCATTCACAAAACATTAGCCGACGTTGAGAGTCATGATCAAGCAGTTCTTGATGAAGTTGAATGTGGTAGGGATGGTATCTGTACCTTTTTAATATTTTGCCACACAGAATACTGGCGTATGTCTGTTCGGTGGCTTATATCTCTGGTGCTACAACTCGGCTCTTGTACTATAGAAGCTATTATAGCAAATTCGTTGTCTTCATTAGTTGCACGCTTCTTTCGTGGAATACCATCGTTTTTAACACTCACTGTAATGATGAGTCTCTGTCTTAATCGTTTAAAAGCCATTACACTGGGATGTCTTCGGCCTGGGAAACGTATAGAGTAAACTCTGGAAGCTAATAAACAATTTCTTTGGCACTGCCACAATATATACACCATATCAACCATTTCACCTTTTGAAAATGTAAAGAGAAAGTTAATTATTATTTAAATTATATAAATTATTAGCGAGAGATATCCGAAACCCTATAACGTTACAACAAAACACGCAAGATAAAAAGAGAAAACATAAAAAATCGAGAGTTAAATGCAGCAGTTACGAAAAAATGTGTAAATGAGAAACACAGTAAATTAAATATTAATCAAAACAAATCACACCATTTCGAAAATAAAAAAGTGACATCTCTAAAAATCATAAAAATACAAAAAAAAAAGTGGACGCGACTGCCTCCCTGGACTTTCCCATACTGGAAACTGTTCATATCATCTTTATTCAACATTAGAGTTATTTTCCTCAAAACGGTTGTTCAAGCGCTATCCTAAAACCTTGCCTCGTAACGAATAGACTTACAAGGCTTGTAAGAAGTCCCGCCAAATATCTGCGGTGCCCCTTAATTTCCTTTTAATATGCAACCAGGCATACTTCATTCTCTACTATATACGTGATATTGTGACTGCAAATTGAGTTTGCTGTGATTTTATAACAGACAGACATTTTCTATAAACCACTTTTTTGGATTCCTAGAGACCCAAAACGGACATTTCAAACAGAACTCGCTATTTAAGTTTATATATAAAAATTCAACGAGGTTTAGTTTTCTTTTTACGGCGAACAATACCTCACATGTCGCCATTTTTAAAGCTTAGCATATACAGGGCGCTGACTTTGAATACTTTCCATAGGAAAAATACATGCATTTGTGGAGTTGTTTAATTTTCTGCTCCCCAAGTTGAAAAGCGCATTCGAAACAAGTACGCAAAAGAAGGATTATGTTTACAGATGCTACTTTTATTTTTTAAATATCAAATTAAGTATTAAATACAAAATTTTGATAAATAATTTATAACTTGTTGTTGTAATACCGGTTAAAGAAATGAATGTAGCGCGGCAGTATGGCAATGGTTCTGAACCAAAGTGCGCGGGGCTGTCCGTACCGCTAGGCCTTCGCGCGGTCTAACTAGTACCGATCGCTATTGCTACCGAGGTAAAATTTTCTTAACATTATGGAATTCGATTTCGAACTAATCATAAAGGTAGCACTGTTATGTTAGTATTCAATATCATTTAAATGGTTTGGTATAAAATACCTTATAACAAACATCTAAAAACTCATAAACACATACACCACAGTCAGTTAGTTCTGTGAACATAAAAATCCATAAAAATACAAAACAATGTCAAATATTAGCACATATTAGAAGTATCTTGAACAGTGAATTGTAACAGTTTCAATATTTGTAGGATTGTTATTTTTGACACCCCATTGTATTGTAACGTTACGGACCCTTGTGTTGTGTTTATCTTTTATTCGTCAAGACTCGTCGTGATCATCTCAGGTTCGGATCTAGAGTAGCTGAGCTAAATGCGTGATATAAAATGCCAGAGAGGTTTAATACATTTATTAACGTAAATATTAACTGCAGACAGTGCAATTTGACTACTCCTGGTATTCACCTGTTCAGGCTAGAAACCTTAGCCGGAGTAGCGCAATGTGATCTCAAGTATAACGATTTCCTTTGAAAATTTAAACTATTTGCTTAGTAAAACAAAATAATAAAGATGAAGTTATAGGCCTGTGTACAGGGTGGTTTTCTGAAGGTGCAAGGTTGATGATTAAGGAATTTGAAGCTGCAGCTGAGATACCTCGAAGCGCAATCATCAAGGGAGGCCCGTAAGCTGCTGAGATACCTCAAAGCTC
The DNA here is from genome assembly GCA_014611495.1 of Limonius californicus. NCBI lineage: Eukaryota > Metazoa > Arthropoda > Insecta > Coleoptera > Elateridae > Limonius > Limonius californicus. The sequence continues at coordinate 13,888 of JABXWE010015686.1, forward strand.
TGGGCAGGTGAATGGTTAATGGAACTTGACGCTGCAGCTGAGATACCTCGAAGCGCAATCGTCAAGGGAGGCCATAAACTGCTGAGATACCTCAAGCGCTGGCAGGTGAAGGGTTAAGGAAACTTGACGCTGCAGCTGAGATACCTCGAAGCGCAATCGTCAAGAGAGGCCGTAAACTGCTGAGATACTTCAAGCGCTGGCAGGTGAAGGGTTAAGGAAACTTGACGCTGCAGCTGAGATACCTCAAAGCGTTGGGCAGGTGAATGGTTAACGGAACTTAACGCTGCAGCTGAGATACCTCAAAGCGCTGGTAGGTGAAGGGTTAAGGAAACTTGTAAAGCAACTGTGCTTCTTGACGTTTAAATCAAGAATAATCTCATAACAACTTACTTCTGCTTTTATAGGCCAAAAACGGGTGTTGGATCGTGAGAACCCACTGCACGTACATCTCATTTTTAGAAACAACACGAATTTTATGGCCCCATAAATCTGGAACTGATAATTTTCGTAAAAATAAGTTAATTGTCTGTTAAAAATCTGAAGGATCAAACGAAATAAATAACTCCCATAATTTAGTGTTTAGTTAACACGTCTATGTGTGTAATATCAGCCATGAGGGTTTATTTCAACAAAAAAGTAATAATTTAGAAATGGGCTAAACTAAACCAAACCTTTAGCACAGCAATAAACCGCGCTAAAGACAACTGTTATTGCATATCTTATGTACTCGAAATCAATTAATTAGAAGTCATATTGTTAACCTAAAGACCTGAAATAAATAGCTGAAAGAAAACGCTGGAAAGGAATGTTTTAAATATGGAAATATAAAATTCAACTACCGAGTAGGCAGTTGTCTTACAATTCCATTCATTGCATATGAAAGTTGAAGTTGAAGACCCTTTACAAAAAATAAACACGTGTGAAGGAACGGCCGTTCCCAAGATCAATGAGGCGTGATTTTCAAACGCCGCTAATATTCATTAGCAGTTACATTTAACATGAAATATAAATATATGCGAGTATAGATTAAAAATTTAAATATGAGCATAATGTCCAAAAGTTCAATTGTCTGTGAAAATATAAACATAATCGCTAATGCGGTCCGCTACATTATTAGAAAACTATTATTATGTACTAAAAAGAAAATACAACAACAGACCAATGTACATAATGTTCAATTAGATAGAAATCTGCGAAAACAATTAAAGGAGTGCTTAAATATTTGGAAACATATCATTAATTTTATAATGGAGGACATCATCAGGAAAATGATCTAACAATAAACAGGATATTAAAAAAGAAAACAGTCAGAAGATTGCAAAAATACAAAACTATACAGGGTGCTCCATTACAAAAGAAACATTTTATCTCCACATAGCTTATTTATTTATTAACTTCGAAACAAAGCGTGGAGTAAAGCCCACAGGCTTAACTTATATTTATCCTTAAATTTTTCTCATCTTAAGGATTTTAAAAATAGGTTGATATATTTATATTGATGAATTATTTGCAAAATTAGTTAGCCAGTGTCGAAACATAGATATAGAAACCGAACAAAACAAAAAATCCAATCTTCGAATATGTACGCATGCAACCAAATACTAAGCGCTAAATCCGGAACTGCAGACATCACGTCCTTCAGCGGCACCCGCCACAGAGTGTAGTTCACGTCCAAGAACAACGGGAGCTCTTAATCAAGTAATCACCTATCCAAAGACTTCAACAAGAGCAGGGTCGTGGCTCAGTCGCGCGGTATCTTTCGAAAGTGAACGATCTACAGCAAAAGGACATATGGCTGACATTACAAAATTGTATTTTCGTTTTTTCTTGAAACCTTGCCACTAACAAATAATACTTAAAAAATAAGATAAAAATAGAACTAAAACATGGTGTTTGAAGCAATATTTTTCGAACCCAGTTTTAATTTTTAATTTTACTGGAAACTTTCAAATATTAGTTACTTAACATCCAAAATAATAGAAAAAAATATTCGTGTTTAAAATAACCAATTTAAATAATTATTAAATATCAGTAATAAAGGACCATTATGTTAAGCGCTTGAGAAGGTACGCAAAGTGTTGTTTCTGGAGATAATTTAAATGGTGAAGTTCACTCTTGGAATTTAATATAAAGTCCCTGGAAATTATATTTTGTAGGGCATAAAAAATCGATTTTTTTATTTTCGCGGAAAAAGATTCTTTGACGCAAACAAATAACAACCGTTGAATAAAAAAAATATTTTTCTAAAAAAGAGGGGGGAGGGGGCCGGTGCGCTTACATATATCCACGAGTGTAATATTTCTTTGCATATTCATATGCTCCATTACGTACTGAGCGATTCAGTGAAAACCCCAGCTACCTATCTTTTTTCGTT
>JABXWE010015687.1:0-16945 GCA_014611495.1 Limonius californicus
ACGGCCCTTGTTCTCGGATAGCAAGTAAAATCGTAGGCCCCGTGTCCAAGTGTTGTTGGGCACGTCAAAAGAACCCTCAAACAGGCTAAATTTCCAGGTGTGGTAGGATCGCTCCCTGGCGTCGGTGGTTAGCCATAGTAGCAGAAATAGGCCGACGTTAAAAAAAAAATAAAACAAACAAACAAACAAAAGTATACAAAGACTAAAAAATGACCTAACTAAACTACGGGAGAAACTTGTGAGAGTAAAGAACTATTTTTTATATGTACCGAGTTATACGGACCATAGGGAAATCAATGCGTTTTTATTTGTTTGCAATATCCTATTTGCTGGTGTAATTTATTGGAGGTAGTAATAGCATATCTCGTATACTACTGCGTCAAGCATCAGTCCCTTTCGGTTGAAATTAAACCAAATGTTACTCATATCTACCTTTCATGCATTTTTCAAATTTAATATCTATTCTAATTCTATACAAGAAAATGTACGGCATGATTTTAGGCAAATGAAGTATTTGTTGATATGATGTGCAAATTGAAAAAGGAAATTTCTTGACTGTTTGGTGATGCATGAGCTAAAAATGGAGGAACATTAAATCGTTATTAGCAAATACATTTTTCGTTTTGGACATTAACGGAGTTCGGTTTAATAATCTATTTCTTAATTCTTTGTTTATTATTTACTTGGGAATAGTAAGAAAAAAAATACCAGTAGGATCATTAGATTACCGCCAAAAGCTAGAAATGGGATACCAGTATCTCCAATAAATCTAACATAAAGCAAGAAACCGATAAAAATTAAGAACATTATCTTCCATATACCGATTGGCGGTCTGCACTACGAACACAGGATATAAAAAACATTTGGATCCATGCGTCTTGAAGTTTTCAATATTAGTCATAGGTAAATAGATGCGACGGGTTTAATTTTTTATCACCTTAGCATAAACTATTGACTTTAATTTGACAGCTGCCTGTCATAATTTTCTGAAATTTGCATTTTTTTTAATTAAAAACCAAAATAATGACAGTAATATTGATATAAATATCTATGAAGTGCACGAGAAAGTACAAATTTTAATTTAATTTGACAGCTGCCTGTCATAATTTTCCGAAATTTGCATTTTTTTTAATTAAAAACCAAAATAATAACAGTAATATTGATATGAATATCTAAGAAGTGCACGAGAAAGTACAAATTATTAAATGGCTTTATAGCGGTAGTTCCTTAGGTGCGAGATTTATTTGCAGTAACGTTAGAAAATCGACCTATCCCATGTACTAATACAATACACCGAATTTTGAGGAACTTTGAGGAACACGGGTGTCTATCTCCAGCCAACCATAAAAGAACTTTACACCCAAGAAATGTTAATCAAGAAATGCAAGAAGCAGTAATATGTCCTGCTGTAGAAGTACATAGATCCACGCCAGTCTTCAAGAAATATTGCTCAAGATACTGGTATCCATCATAGTAATGTATTAAAAGTTTTAAGAAAAAATGGATATCGTTCCTATAAACTATCGAAAACCCAAAAAATTTACTGAAATGATCAAATTAGACGAATGGAATTTTGTGACAACATAATAGAAAAATCGAACGAAGACATGAATTTTCTGAGCAAAATTCTATTCAACGACGAAAGAAAGTATTTCAATAAATGGTCAACACAATCCATCGGTCTGTCGTGTCTGGTCGCAAAATAATCCTCACAAGCATTACAGTTATCGATCTGAATATCCAAAAAAGTGGATGTGGAGTGGAATATTGCGTGATAACATTATTGGACCATTTTTTATCTAGGACAACCTAAACGGTCCAAAATATCTTGATATGCTGCAAAACGAAATCGTTCCTGTTTTCCGTCAAGTTCCAGAGATCAGACTGGATGACGTTTGGTTCCAACAAGATGGTTGCCCTGCCCACAATACGTTAGCCGTATGGGATTTGTCACTGCAAGATTTTTTCGTATGGCCGTAGATTAAGTCGAAAATTTATGGATTTGAAGAAGACAGAGCTACCATACTGGACGAACTGATAATTAAAATTCAGGATGCATTTGCAACTATTACCCCACAAATATTTGCTAAGCTGAGAACGGGATATTACAATCGCTTGGACTACTGCTTGGCAGAGGGGGGCAATTTATTCGAACATTGATTTTTAATAATATCTCGCTTCAGTTCAGTTCTTGGAAGTGCTAGTGTTGATTATATTTAGTTGTCTTTAACTTAAAAATGTTGTTTCCTTTGTTCATTATTAATTAATTTTATTTTATTCACTTATACCAAGACTTAATATATTAATTTTTAGAAAAAATAAGTATTCCTAATATAAAATGAAAAATACTATCATGCTTGCATGCTGTTAAATTAAATTATATCCACGATAAATCTGATTTTAATATTTTAATTCTGGTGCCTTGAAAACGTTAAATGTTGAAGCACAAAGTCAATTACTGATTTGTTTAGATATTAAAACGAACTCGTATCTAGAGTATTTGGATATGCACACAATCACGATTTCGTTGTTAATAAAAATATCCTACATTTAGCAAGATGCATCGCGTGAACGTTAAATCGCTGTCGTTCGTACTTGAAACCGCCAATCAGTATATGTATTTAACGTGGACACCTGGTAACTATAATGTAGATTTTTATGTATTTTCGGGGTGCACTTTGTGCATAGAACGGTTTTACTAATACAGTGTCATTTAGGAGGATCTAACCAAATTAAGAGAAATAAGAAAAACTCACCGGCCCAGTGGGCTACGCTTTACGCTTTGTTTAGCAAAGACTGTTCAAAATAACAAGTGACCTGTGCCGTTGTATACTTTAAACTAGCACTTTTTAAAATACAGGAAATAAATACGAATCAACATTAAATTCAAAGTTATACAATGTAAACATTTCCTATGATGACGAATTCGTGAGTTTAAATAATTTGATAACCAAAGAAATAAAACGCAAACGAAAGTTAAATACAAAGTCAAAAACAATTCGCCAGGTAAACCTATTCGTTTTATTGATATAAAATAAGTTAACTACTGTAAATTCATTCTATGAATGACCTTATCATTTTGAGAAAGATCGGTGCATAGATAATGTATTTAATTGTTTTAGATTACTTATCTACACAGTTGGGCAAAAGTAAGGAACATTGCAAATATCTCTACTGCGGCCACCGCGATTTCAACAACATTTTCTACAGGAAGGTTTAGATATACAGCGTATACAATGAATGTTTAGAAGGACTTCCGGTTTAACCGGAATATTATATATATTTTCTGATGTGTCAATAGAATTATTTTTGGCAAGTTCAGTGATATAAGGTTTGATACTTTTTATTAGTAATAACTCTAGTGCAGAAAACACTAAATAATGCTTCGTAATTTGTTTTATTACGTAGCTACACATGACAACAAATCAATGAAAAACAAACAACTAAGAAAACACAAATAAAATCACTTGAGAAGATGCTCAAAATGACCTCCATTTACTCCTCGGTTTCGTGGTTCGGAGGGCACGTTAAAGCCGTCGGTACCGTCTACCACTATGGTGGTAGTCGTTAGGTCAAGTCAGAGGCGCTAGTGCCGCCTGGAAAGTGGAAACTCTGACACCAAGCTCCACCACGGTTATACGAATAAGAAGTAATATATAAATTTCTTGGCAATAATCAACTTTATGTACAAATCATTCAGTTCACATGCCTTGCAGAAATTCTTATTTCACCAACAATTCTGAGTCTCAATTCTTCCAAATTATTTGCTAGTTCGGTTAAACTCCAGATTTTAAATCTCCCCAAAAATCCAGAAATTCAATGGATTCAGATCCGGAGAATGAGCCGGCCACAATCTTGATCTTCTATGCAGATTGTTAAATAACAAACTTCTTGCTGAGTTTTAAGACGCTCACCAAAACCAATCATAATTAAAATTTGAATTCGTTCGCTTGTTGTTAATTGAATCATTTCTGATGTTATATTCAATAGTTTTAATTAATTGATTACTGCAACCAATCTACCCAACCTATGGAACATCAGCACAACAGAAAACGAATTGAGCAAACTTTGACAACTTTACAAAACTGTATAAGCTTCTTACATTCTCTTGTTTTCATGCGCGGCTAAATAACAATTACGAAATATTATTTTTGAATATCTTTCAAATCATTAAAAATAAAGCTATCAAATCTGATATCACTAAACTCGCAAGAAAGAGTTCTATTGATACGTCAAAAAATATACAGGGTATTCTATCTGAAATAAAAAAGTTGTTAAAATTTCCGGCTACACCGGAAGTTCTTTTAAATTGCCAATACCATTGTATCCGTCATTCATTGAAATGGTGGTTGCTGTACTAAATATTTACAATGTTCCGTACTTTTGCCCAACCCTGTATATTACAGCACAGCATAATAAAATAGTGATATTGATATCTTACAGCACTTAGGGTGATAAGGCCAGAATTAAACTATTGGTTAGTCGACTACGACTAGTGTTAGTTAAATTTCAATAAAAAAAAAAAAATCTTATAGCACAATATAATAAAAGTAAGTTTGTAACGAAACTTATTGCCGCTTAATTTGCATTTGTTTTTTGACTTCTTTTGAAAATACACGTAACAAAATACCTCTAAATAATACAACTGCTTCATACAGTTAAAAGCCTCGAATATTTGCTGTTGTTTGATATTATTTAGTATTTTTGTGGATCCATTGTTCCAGCGGTCGTACTTCTAGAAACCTTTGAAAACTAGAATTGGTTCCTTTGAAGAACACAATTAAACAGGCGTCGACCAAGACGACAATTACCTCCGCCTAGTTTCTGTTATTTTTAGAAGACGCCACCATCGTCACGCTTTCAAAGATGGTTAAAACTTTGCATCCGAACACATCGCCCGTTGCGGAAATTTTAGTATGCTTGTCGAACCATGGTAGATCAAAATTTGCTAAAGTCGGTCGTACTTGTCATGAACACTACTCTCACAGGTGATTTTCAGTTTAGTTAGAAATTAATCATTATATCCGCTGTGCAAGGTGAGTTTTGTGTGTTTGTAAGTATATGTAGCTGCTAACTAATCACGTAAATGTTGTTTTCGAGTACGATACCATCTTCGCGAAGGATATTTTGAGAATGGTAGGTCGCTAGTCACTCATAAAACAATGGTTAAATATAAAAACACACAAAGAGTATGTGGCATGTAACGCAAAGGACAGAAAACAAACTCATGAGTAAGACACCAACCGGCGTAGACGACGTAGCAAAATGCAAAACAGAATAGAAATGTCAAGAGGAGAAGCATGTTATGAGGATGATTAATGATCAGAGGAGTTTAGGAATGGAGACTCAGACAAAGTAAGATAAGCTGACAATGTTGCGAGAATGTGTGGAAGACTATTAGAGAGGCAAGAAAAAACTGTTTCATTAGGACAAACAAGAGGGACAGAGGACATCATTGAATGTATTTAAAACATTATAGATATTACGGTGTACCGGTACCAAAAGAAAAAACCAAAAATTGATATAATAGCATTAGACAGAAATTTTTAAATTATTCATGAAACATAACTTAAGAGGATCCTTAACCGACCTGACAATCAAAAACGAATGTAACATTTAACATCGACAAACCATTATATTACTTTTCTCCCCCGTTTTCGGGGGAAATATACGTCTACCTGAACGCTGGAAAATGAATTGCAGCCAATGTAAAAGTCAATGCAGATATTATACCGCAAAATAAATTTGTTGCAGAGTGTTGATTTAACAAAAATTGGATAAATATTGACATTGGGGTTGTTTATAATCTATTCACGATTGATTTGCCATCCAACAGGCTATGGAAATCTGGGGGAAAGTGTGGTATCATTGAAACTTGTCAATTAATTAAGTTGGGTTATGCTAGTTTTTCTTGATGGAGGTTATGTTTTTTGAAAGCAGGCAATGTTGCCAGTGGAGCTTGTTTGTTCATTTAACGTCCGCCTATTTCTGCTCAATATTGGTTTATAATACTTAGATATAATAAGGATTTCATTATAAATAAAATAATAACTATAATTTAAATGTTGTCGTAACACATTCCAAATACATATTGCTGTTCTTTTTACACGAGAATTCTGAACTCAAATCGTATGTTCCTGCAATACACCTTTTTTTGCAAGAAAATGTGGGAGGCTTGTCAAACTGCACTGAATGATAAGGTGCGTTGTCCATAACACGACAAATTTTCCTTTCAACTTGCCCAAAGCAGGAATCAGCTGATTAACAAACCAATTTTGAAAAATTTCCCCATTCATAGTTTTATGATAGTCCCTGTCGTTGTTCTTTGAGTCTAGTAACATGTCGCACCCTTCCAAAAAGCCTAAATTACATCCCGCATTCAAAATCGTGAACCTCTTCCACTCACTTCTAATTTTGGCTGGGTTACTTTTAAGATCGGTTTCGTGTACCCATTGACGACTCGCGGATCCATTTTGGTAGATCCACGTTTCGTCTAGGTACAAGAATGTCACATTTTCACTAAAATTTTGATACTAGAGAAATTGTCTCAAAAATTTAATTTAGCATACAACGACGTGTTTTTGTTCACCTAAAATTTTGCGTCCATTCACCATTTTGTGTTTGTAACCCATTGATTTAATAATTTTGAATAAAGTAGTCCTGCCCCCCTTGTATTCCAAATTTTCGCGAGAGTCAACCAAGAGTTTTTCGAGAGTAAAATATTCATTCTTCAGATGATACTGCCAAATTTGTCGTTGCAAATTTTTCTAAACGTGTAATTTAAGAAAACGTCCATCTTAGCGCGTTTACTACAAATGAAAGATTTCAGAACGTCCTGTCCTTGTGATAAAATGTCCCTTATAGAACGCTCAGACACCTAAAATTATAAGTAATTTGCAATTGCATATTTAAGAAATAATACATGCTTACCCCAAATATATCAATTATTAATTAATCGATTTATAACGGTAAATCGTGTGAAGTCTGGCCTATCTCTTTTATAATGGTTGAAAGCTTTCACAATTTACAGTTTAGTAACTTTGTTAATAACTTTCGCCATTCTGACAGTTAAGTGGTATAATATATTATGTGTTTTATTAATTCTAAACTGCCATAATTGCCATATTCTATATTTTATCGAAAATAATATTCAGTACCGATAATGTGCAACGGCAATATGATAAGATGCCGTCGATTCGACTACGAAAATGTACGAAGCGAACGGCATTCAAATAAAAAGCTGTCAAACACGTCATTTCAATGACGTCATATCTATTAACGGCATTTTAGTACACGACTGTTTAACGGTAGTTTAAGTGCAGCGTTTCAAAAATGTGGTGCTAAAAATGTACCTACTGTTCAAAGTACAAATTATCTCATAAATAAGAAATTAAAAAAATAAAAGATCAAATTTTGAGAAATTTTGAAAAATATAAACGAAAGGCGGCACTAACGATTTTGTTTACATTTTTCTCGTCATTAATGGCACATTGACCAAAACTTCGACTTGGGTTGTGGTCGATGTTTTGGGTCAAATAGAAATTTAGTTTAGTCTTTTAAGTCTATTCAAGTTCTAAATTTTCATGATCTCCTTTCCTACAGTTTCATATCTTAACTACCTATTCAATTACTTATACTTTACTTTAATCTTTGAAGTGCAGTTAACAAGTACTGGCAATCCGTCCCTTACTCTACGTGGGTGGCAGTAACATTATAATTTATTTTTTGATCAAATATAATTACATTGTTATAAAGCTACTCTGCACATTGACTTACATGAATACCATAGGGCTCTCGGGCAGTGGTCTAGTTAGATGACTGGGGACAACTGGGAAATCTAGCTGTTCCACTCCTCTTGACAAAAACTACCCCCGCAGCTAAGCAGAAGGCACCTGGTATTTATTTTCGAAATGTACGAATTAGCACATTCTTAAAAATACGCTGGAGGGAGACATTCAACACTTTTTGAAGAAACGGCTTGGTATAAGTTATTAAGGAAGGTCTTCTCTAGAGAGTGGATGGCTAGAGAGGAGAAACCGCATTGCTCTAAAAATGTTTAAATTTATTTGTGCTTTTTGCTAGTATTTATTTTGTCATCTGGAAGCCGTCGCTGATGGTGGATGTACCTAACCACTTTATAATTGCTTAATCTTCGCTCCACTGGTCCTAATAGATGCCAAAAGGCTTAAAAATGATAATTTTAGAAATATAAAAATACATGTCTCAGAGTCGGCATCTGTCAGGTACATATCCAAATACGTATGTATTTCAGACCTTATAATTGTTTTTTAAAGGAAAACCTTGTTTTATTATTAGATACGTGCTGGTGCTTGATTGCGTGTGTATAATGCAAACTTACCGTTAGTTTCCAACTCAGTGCAAGATAATTCTTCGTTGATTTTGGTTTGATGCCAGGTATCGGATGTAGAATTGGTAAAATTTGATAGCGAAGTAACGTCAGGTTTGACATCTTCATGCATATCAGATAAGGTATCCATGTTGATTTGCACAGGTTTTCCTGTAATAAACAAATTGTTCTTTAATATCTGCTGCCTTAACACTCCTTTAAAGCTGTAAACATTTCTAAGATATGAAAATGTAATTTTTAAAGTTAATATGCGATATCACTCACCTTTATTGTAGAAAAGAGTAATAGCAAAAAAATGTTTTTACTGTTAGATGACTACTTGTTTAACAACGCTTGGTTATTTAGAACAATTGAGGTCTACCGGCATATTCTTCCAGGTTAGGTAATTTGTAATAGTCATTTGAACTACTTTCGATCCTTATACAGTATGACTCAAAGAATAGTGTTTAGTACTTGAGTGAAAATGTTTTGTAGCTCGGAAATATTATTTATTGCCGTGTCCTTCCGAGAAGGTCAGGATTACGTTTTACCCGCAAATGCCTACACACTTAAGTGGTATTCGGATCTGCTTTGTATTTTTCAGATAGGGTGAAGTTGGGTAAATGTCAAAATGGGGGAAATGTGATAGCAGGTTGTAATTACACTATGGAGTACTAAAAGAAGGAGGCGAATCGCTATACGCGAATACCTGCAATTGGCGGTCCTGTTTTTTCGTGTTTTCTAAATTCCCCACGAGGGCGCGTGGCGTTCGCAAGTGCGTCTAAGTTTTGCCGTGCTCTTACGGCCGCACGGGCTATTTTTGATCAAATATTCGTTTTTTAAATATTTTCAAGTGATTTTGTTTGTGAGCGGTAATGAGTCCTACTACAAGAAGTTGTTTTGCGCCGAAGTGCGATACTGGCTATCCTTCGAGGAGAGCAAAAAAATAGAAAAAATAATGAAAGAATGAAGAGTCTGTTCAAGACACCCCGGGTTAGTATCAATTACGTAAAACTTAAATAAATACGTTTTCGTCTAGAATACGGCAATAGTATTACTTAATTATGGAATTAAGTTGTGTCAATTAGTTCTAACTTAAATATATTTTAGGATACAACAAGGTTGCAGAAGTAGCAACAGGCTATTCCTAGGGCAGATAAAATACACTCCTGGACAAAATTAACGCATCACTTATAGTAAGTGACAAAATTCAACAAAAAACCTTTATTATTGAAATTATAACGCATGAATTGTAACAAAAAACACTTTAACTAACTTTTAACAACAGTTTCAACGTGATTCAACGCTAATTTAACAAAAATGTTGCAGTAACATCTAAACTTGAAGGCACAGTGAAAATTTAGAAATTACAAAAAGATCATTAATATCGGGTATTGCCTCCTCTTGCTCTTATAACTGCTTCCATTCGTCTAGGCATACTACTAATTAAGCTGCGGATAGTGGCTTGAGGAATATCTCCCATTCAGCCACCACAGCTTCTTCAAGTTCCCTAAGAGTTGTAGTATATTGTGTATATTACTTATGCATTTGAATTTCGTAGCGCAAGGACGTGTGTGTTGCTCTGTGTTGCGTGATAACAAATGAACTCTGATAAACTTGGAAGTGATAAGACCAACTTTACTACACATAAGGTAAAATACAACAAAATAACAAACAGATTAAGACTAATTACAATGCGTTGCCATTCTCATGGCTAACACGCATAATTTTATACCGGGACTTTACGTCCAACCGAACCAAAATATTTATTATGAGCAAAACCCACAATATGCATTTACATTTACACAACAGTCAGGTCCGTACTCGAAAAACTTACAGCCCCTGACCTCCTTACCACAAAATGTAGTTCCCTACACCCCACAACCACAACCTATGTATTTACCCCAGCAGCTGAGCCAAAGTTATGAATATATGCAGCAAAGTACACCACAGACCAACCCTGAACAATGGCAAGTGGTTGTAAATAAAAAAAGACTTAGAAGTCCCGAAGAAAATACCCAACATAAAAGACAAACAAAGCTAAGCGAGTACTGGTTAAGTGCACCTATTCCAACTAGCAATAAATATGAAAAATTAGGCGAAGACATCAGTGCAGGCAAGAATGTGGCAGATAATAGTAATACACAAAAACCTCCCCCCATCTTCGTATCTGGAGTAACAAACTGCAAACCATTCACCGATTTATTAAATAACATAGCTAAAAACAATTACATTATAAAAGCAACCAGCAGCGAGGAAATAAAAATACAACCCAAAACTGATAAAGTATATACCACGATAATAAATGCTTTAAAAGAAAAAAAAACTGATTTCCACACCTATAAACCGAAAGCTCAAAGAAACTTTCGTGCTGTACTTAAAGGACTGCACCCATCAACTGATGTAGAAGAGATAAAACAAGCCTTGCTAGAAAAAGAACACATTGCGACAAATATTTGGAACATTAAACAGTTCAAAACAAAAAAGGAACTACCCATGTTCTACATTGACTTGGAGACTAAAGATAACAATAAAGAAATTTATAAACTTAAACTCCTTATGAACTCTGTAGTAGAATTTGAAGCACCACATGTCAAGAAAGAAATCCCACAGTGTAGCAGATGCCAAAAATTCAACCACACCAAGAATTTCTGTCACAAAACACCTCGTTGTGTAAAATGCGCAGAACACCACCTAACTAGTCAATGCCCCAGGAAAGTTAAAGATAATCAAGTCAAGTGCGTCAATTGCGGCGGTAATCACCCTGCAAATTATCGAGGTTGCATTGTGCATAAACAACTGCAGCAAATCAAATTTCCACCATTACGTAAAACTAACATAACCCCGTATGTACAACCCGGAACATCATTCGCACTAAAAGCCCAACAAAATATTCAGCATCAGCAGCAAAACGAAAATAATTTAATCCAACCGATTATGGCTACGTACACACAAAATAATGACATGACAGAATTAAAAGAAATAGTTAAAAAATTGACAGAACAAATAAGCACTATGTTAAACTTATTAACAATGTTTATAAATAAAAAATCATAATGGCCCAAGTCTTAAAAATCGCATTATGGAATGCCAACGGCTTGTGCCAGCATGTACAAGAGTTAAAAATATATTTGCAATTACATAATACTGACATATTACTAATCACAGAAACACACTTCACCACAAAGAGTCACGTTCACATTCCAAACTTCACAGTATATGATACAAAACATCCTGATAGCACAGCACATGGTGGCAGTGCTATAATAGTTAGCAACAAAATTAAGCATCATGAAATTGATAAATATAGACATGATTATTTACAAGCAACTACCATCGTTATAGAAGACTACCGGGGTCCGCTTACCATCTCATCTATATATTGTCCACCTAAACACAACAATAAAAGAGCTCAATTTGATAACTTCTTCACAACACTAGGAAATAGATTTATAGCCGGTGGAGATTACAACTCAAAAAACGTACAATGGGGATCAAGAATAACAACAACTAAAGGAAGAGAACTGCTAGCAACTATAAGATCAAACAATTTGAACTACCTGAGCACAGGAGAACCTAGCTACTGGCCTACAGATCCCCAGAAAACGCCAGATCTACTAGATTTCTATATCACAAAAGGAATTGATAGCAAACACACAAGAATAGCGTCGTGCCTGGACCTATTTCACGACCATTCAGCAGTAGTATTAACAATTCATGCGGAAATCGTAAAAAAAGAAAAACAACCGTCACTTTACACCAGAAAAACGGATTGGAATATATTTAAGGAGAAACTAGATTCGTTAATTGATTTAAAGATTCCCTTACAAACAGAAACGCAAATAGATGATGCAGTTTATAAACTGACCCAAGCTATCCAAAATGCAGCCTGGCAAGCCACACCAGACCGAAACGAACTTCACACAGCAGAAAGTTGTCCGGCCATAGTAAAAGGAATGATTGCAAATAAACGTAAACTACGAGAGCAATGGAGAAGAGAGAGAACGGTCGAGAACAAACGAAAACTTAATAGGGCAATCAAAGAACTAAAAGCGTTGCTTCTCAAGATCAAGAATCAAGCAATTCAAGAATACCTAGGTGGCTTATCAACCACAGAAGCTAATGACTATTCACTGTGGAAAGCAACCAGGAAAATAAAGAGGCCCCAACAATCTGTGCCACCAATTAAAGACATCAACGGAACATGGTGTAGGAATGACAAAGAGAAATCAAATGCCTTCGCTAAACACCTCTCCGAAGTATTTAAGCCACATCAAACTGAACAAAGGACTGAAGAGGAAGAAGAAATATTATCATTTTTAGAAACACCCTTTCAAATGGATCTGCCCATACGGAATTTCAAATTTATGGAAGTGAAGAGAGTCATTATGAAAGAAATAAATCAAAAGAAAGCTCCCGGATATGATCTGTTAACAGGGAAAGTACTGCAAGAAATAACTGACAAATGTTTAAAACTTATTCAAATCATATTTAACTCCATCTTGAGATTAGAATACTTTCCTGATGAGTGGAAGGTTGCACAAATAATGCTAGTACCCAAACCCGGTAAAAACTTAAATGAAATAACTTCTTATAGACCTATCAGCCTCCTACCCCTGTTATCCAAAGTGCTGGAAAAATTGCTATTAAAAAGGCTTTTACCCATAATAGAAGAAAAACATCTAATTCCTAAACACCAGTTTGGATTCAGAAACAAACATGGTACCATTGAACAGGTGCATAGGATAGTGAACCAAATAAATAAGGACCTAGAAGGCAAAAGATACTGCTCTGCTGCCTTTATCGATATTAGCCAGGCTTTTGCCATGCCGGCCTATGCTATAAACTGAAAATGAACCTTCCTCATCACCATTACCAAATCCTAAAATCATACCTAAGTAACAGGCATTTCCTTGTGAAACACTCAAGCGAGTACACGGACCTGCACATCATAAATGCTGGAGTTCCCCAGGGGAGTGTCCTGGGTCCCATACTTTATTTATTATACACCGCCGATCTTCCGACCACCAGAGTAACTACAGTCGCAACCTTCGCAGATGATACGGCTATACTTGCTTCTCATCCAAATCCCGAATCAGCATCCCGAAACTTACAAACAAACTTAAACAAAATCGATCGTCTCGTTCTTAAGGCAAGTTGTCTAAGAAATCGATCATCTCTTTCACCTGTAGATCTTTTACGACCTTGTCCTCTTGCTCTAGAGAAAGTCCCAAGTTCGTTAAAACGTTTAACAGTCCAACTTATTGTTGACTGTTTAACGCCTAACAAATTAGCCACATAACGCTGGCTACGACCATCGTTAACCAGAGCTATTGCTTGCGCTGTTTCATGTTCACTTAAATTGCGTTGACGATTCATATGTTCAACTCTAGTTATACTGGACAGTGTATTTTATTATTTTAAATAAATGAAAATCAAACTAATGATAAACAAAATTAAACTGACCAATGTTTGTTTAACAGCTTTTTACGAAATCAACGCCACATAAACTTATTTGCAAACTTATTACCTTAAAAACGTCAAATGATTGCAATTGTTTTTTCAATAATAACAGATGAGATCCTGAGGTACCTAGATACTATATTTCACAAATTAAAACTGTGAAAATTACTAGTAATAGTAAAAGTAAAAAGTGATGCGTTAATTTTGTCCAGGAGTTTATTAACATCCAATGACGCAGTATGCGAGTTGCATTTTGTTGAGGAAGATATATTAAGTTTTTATGAAACGAAATTACCAGATGGTACAATTAATAAAATAGAGAGAGGAAAGCCAAAATTGAAAGATGAGGCTGCATCTTATTTCCTCCCCTTTTAGAATTTACGTTGTTATGTAGGTCTTAAGATTTCAGTGTACCTTAGTACATGTGGAAATTCAGATTCCCGCCGATATCTAGGAATTCCTACACTAAAAACCTCAATTTTTATTATACTAGTCTTTCCTAAAAGCAACAAATTAGAAACGCAAAGTCTTCCCCACGAATTGAAAAGTATTATTAAAAGGCTTATATCTAATCAGGAAGAAATTTAAGGTGTTGACATTTCGAATACTACCTGAAACCGCGGCAATTCAATCTACGGTGGCGAGCGATTTCAAAATCCGCCTTCATTCTCTTTGTATTAATTCAAGTCGTGTCTAAAATTCGTCTATTTTAATGTTGCATTATACAAAAAGAAACTGTAGGAATGCACCAAAGTCTACACATAATCAAAATAACATATATATCCGAAAATAAACGCTAAAATCGTACTTATGGCCTATTCTCTCCATGTTAAACTCGTCGCGGTTGCAACCATGCGCTCCTAGCGGTAGAATGCGGAACTTGAATTACGATTAGAAACTTGGACCGTTTCTACAGTATTGCGATTCGCCTCCTACTCCATAAATTACACTATTATATTTAAAAATTGATGTTTCATGCCCCCTACCGTCAAAATAGACATTAACGATTTTTTTGGGTTGGTTAGAAACTGAATTTACCGACTGGGTCAGCGAACAGCTATCCGGAACCAGAACTACGCATTTTAGGTTGAACTACGAATGCAACACGTGTATCTTTAATTCGAAATTGTAGTGAAATATAAATTTTACAGTTAATTCGCAAATTGACAAAAGGTTATTAAAGTGTGTAGTTATTATTGTTTTGAGTGGAATTGGTAACTGCGTACTGCGTTTTTAGTAACTACCTATATTACATTTGCCCCTGGAAAACATGTGAACGGGGCAATTGTAATATAAGTACTATAGTCGGGACCACTTTGGGAAGGCAGTTCTTGCCGAAGGCATTTTCGTACGGTGTAAGTTAAAATCTATCCAAACGGAAACCTGCAGTTCTCAACAAGTTAATAACTGAAGCGGCCCTATACGTTCTAATTATTTAAAATATTCAATTGCCTTAGGCGAACTTATGAAAAGTATTTCTAGCTAAATTAGGACATAAATACAAAGAAATTTTAAGTTTACGATGGTATTAAATATCAATCAATTACTTTTTATAGTCATTTAACATCTAAAGTCGTTAATAGTAGGTAGGTAATTAGTTTTGTTGAATGTAATGCATTAACATTAAATAGTTTTAAACGTGTTCACATATACAAAGGAAGTCAATTTTAAACACCATTATCAGTTCATTTGTAAAGCGTCACTAAAGAGGCCGAATTTTTGAATCTACCTCAAGTGAGTTTTACTGATATGGCGTGTGTTGATAAAAAACGTTTTGTTTTGAAATCTCAATCGCAAAATTTAGTGTTAAAACTGTTAAGTTACTTTAAAGCAGAAATGCAAAAAGGGGAAACTTTGCTGCCGCTAAGTGCCGCGAGAGAAAGAGTTGCCGAATCGTTAGGTATAGGACTACGTACAGTTGATCGAATTGACAAAAAAGATAAGGAAAATCTTCCAACCGTTGGTAAATGTATTAAACGTTCAAAACCAAAAACGGAAGATTTATCAGAAGGACAGAAGATGGCTGTCCAGTGACATTGTACACCCTCATGGATGAATTAAAACAAAAAGAAATTGCGCATATCGGAAGTAGAGCGACCTTGTCCAAACTTTTAAAAACTATCGGTTTTAAGTACAAGAAAGACTTTAATCGTAGATATTTATGTGACCAAACCAGAATTGTGCAGCAGCGAGTGGAGTTTAAAAAAAATATAAACAAAATGCTGTGGGTTTAAAAAGACAATTAGTGTTCTTGGATGAAACGTGGATCCTACCTACCTAGTGGACCAGGTGTAAAAAGATTCATTGTTTTACAAGCAGGGTCAAATAATGGCTTATACAAGAAGCCAGCTTAGTTTTTGCCTCTACATAAAAAAAAAATCTGATTATCATGATAACATGAATAGCGAACTTTTCGAAAAATGGACATCAGAGAAACTTATCCCAAACTCAGCTGAACCTTCTTTGATAGTAATGGACAACGCATCATATCACAGTCGAGTTATCGAAAGACACCCAACGTCGAACTGGAAAAAATGTGAAATTCAAAAATGGCTTAATGAACATGAAATAGAGTACTCCCCAACCCAATTAAAAATTGAGCTCTTATGTCTATCAAAAACAGTTGAAATTAATAAAAAATACGTGGTTGATGAGATGTTGCGCGAGCACGGACACGAAGTCCTACGTTTGCCGCCCTATCATTGTCATTTCAATGCAATTGAATTAATTTGGGCTAATTGCAAACGATTTTACGAGAAACATATTGGACAAAATGGACAGGGATGAACAGGTGCTGAATATGTGGAATCAAGCGCAAAGAGGGCTCACAGAACCTACTCTGTTGTAGGTAATTAACAGGCCATTGGCCTATATACAGAAGAAGAAGAAGAAGAAGAAGCTTTAAATCAACGTCTATCAGAAAATTGGCGAAAATGTACCGAACATACCACTAAACTAATTGAAAATTGGTTGGAACGGGAAATTGTAATCGACGATATTCCTCCAATAGTGATAAATTTACAAGATGATTCAAGTTACGATGATTATTTTGAAAGTGATAGTGACGACGGAAAATTATGATTTTGTGCAATGTTATATATTTCATTATATATATATATATATATATATATATAT